>AYJT01066956.1:0-17176 GCA_001278415.1 Ocimum tenuiflorum
TTTGATTTGTAAAGAACTCCTTTCCTTATCTAATGCTCCCATCCCTCACATTTGTAGTGTAACTTGTACAATGTAGGCCAACTTAGCCACCGCGCTGCTCGTTTTTTTTAAGAATTATCGGTCATCCTACCGTTGTGTGGGTTCTGGCATGGCAAGACATACACAAATGAGTCTGTAATATTTGGATTTCTTAAACCATAGCTACACACTTTATCAGTGCTTCTTTTTGGTGAAGTCTCTGATTTTGCTTTGTTTTCCTCTGCATTTTTTATAATATTCTTCACTTTTATTTTGATCAAGTCACTGGCAAACGTCAGCTTTAGATAATGTGGAAATGATTAATTGAGGAAAGGATGAGGGAGATAGAAATATTTCTTTTTAAAAAATAAATTAGTTAGTTTAGTATCACATCTTGTATTAATGGCAATGTTTTTTTTATTTTTTTAATTTGATATTTCCTACTGCAAAGAAGATAACATTTTCACTCTTAAAAGTCAAAACCACTACCTTATTTTTGCATGAGAATAACAACTGAGCATAATTTTATTAAATTCATAAGCATCATGTTGTTTGACGTTTGATGTTTTACTACTTCAATTGTTAATAGGCAATTACAATCACAAATGCTCAGTAGATTTTGAAGAGAATTTGAACATCAAAATTAGTACGTAGAAGTTTGTATATAATCCATGATTTATTCATATAAGAAAGAAAATAGGAGATGATCAAACACAGTTTGAAATAGACCCCTTGATCGGAAGTGAAGTAACCTAAAAAGATTATGAGAAGTTGTTCATTTGTATTTTTTTAATGGAAAATTATGTAATTTTTTGCCAAAGTATAGCCAATCATGTAATTCTGTCCTAAACTATTTTCGTTGTGCAATTATATCCCGAAGTTTTATTTATTATGTAATTCTATCCTCGTCGGTTGACACTGTAAAAAATATGCTTATGTGACCGTTAATCTCCATATTTTCAGTGACGTGACTATAAATTGTGTTGCAACGAAGCAAAACAACGTCATTTTTCATTATTTAGAAACTCTTTGGGATCATGATTTACTTTTTCCGGTTACCACTATTAAATGACGGCGTATCTAAATAATGAATTACGACATCATTTTGCTTCGTTATGATACAATTTATGACCATGTCACTTAAAACGTGGCATTTAACGGCCATATAATCACATTTTTTACAATGTCAACAAATGAGGATATAATTACATAACAAGTGAAACTTTGGGATATAATTGCACAACAAAAAAGTTCAAGATATAATTGCATAATTTGCTATACTTTGGGATAGAATTGGATAATTTTTCTTTTTTTAATTGATGAGAGAGAGAAAAAATAAAGATGAATTTTGAATTTATTTCGAAAGATTTCTCTTTTTTTTTAAAAAAAATAAAAAAAAAAAGAAAAATCACTTAAAAAAAAAAATACACCCACTTACCAAACAGATGCTCTGATTAGTTACTTTTTCATTTGGTGACCTTATACTCTTGGTCGAATATTGACATTTGACTTATTTTAATTTTGGTTGGGATTACATTACACAATTCGTCAGTTTAGTTCCATCATTCATAGAGAAGAGACAACGAAGGGAAGTACATTGGAGGTTTAGTATGCAATGCTGGTTTTTGCTCGATTTTTTTGAAGTTGAACTGCGGGGTCTATTCCATGGTCTCATAATACAACTAACCAAGGCAATCCCGACTCATCGGATGCTTATTGGGAATCCACTATCAAAAATTCTTCACTAGTGAAAAATCAGAAGAGTCTAAGTCCTCGAGCTATCAAATGTTTTATTCTTTCGCTCCTTGCTTTTCTTCAATTATTAAAAAATAACAACTTTAATGGAGATTTGTAGCATTATTCTTCCAATCCCGTCAAGCATGGGACACTGGGATACCGTTGATACATGTGGAAGGGGGCGTCGAGTACATGTGGAAGTGGATAACTGTAGTGTGACAGTGTCGGTGGCCAAAAATGGGGAAGGGCCGAGGAGCAATATCAGATTGGCGGAAGGGATCAAAGGACTACTGAGAAGAAACTGGATAGTGGAGCTCCATCACATCTACAGAGAAGTCAATCTTACTGCAGACTGTATGGCATCCTTGGGGGCAAAGGTACCGAATGGATTACAAACTTTCGACGAGCCGCCGGCTGAAGTTACAGAATGGCTCGAGTATGATGCTAGTGGAGGGTCACGTCCTCGCTCGATTTTAGTTTAATCTAGGTATAGCCCTTTTTTTGTACCAAAAAAAATATTATTTACTTTTTTCAAAAAATAATTATATACTTCATGTATAATTAGATAACTAAAATTTGATTTACTTATGAGTTGAATACCAACTTTAAATTATAGTAATACATTTTTGTGATAGAATACTAATATTTATGTCAATCGAGCCAATTCGAACTATTTAGTTGGATTTTGTAGGTCAAATATTTCGACCTTAACCCACTTTTAGCTTGATCTATACCAAACAACTCACCGATTTTTTAGTTAGATTTTATCCCTAATTACAAATAATTAATATTATTAAAGTTAATTTCATCCCTCCTGATTAAAAAAAACATAGAAGCAATGTCAAAGCAAATATAAAAATAACTTATTTAAACTTTTAATATTTACAACGTAATGTTTGCAAAGATAATGAAGCGACTGGATGGGGAGTGTAGAATTGATGCGATAAGAAATGACAGGTCTAGAACCACTAACACATAGTTTGTCATATAATATTTATACGAAATTCAATATTGCGGTAATTTGAAAAATGGTTCATCCTATAAAATCTTCATGCTAATCTCTAATGTGAATATAGATTTGTTTCATTATCCAATAATTAATGTATTTGACGAAAACATACGAACAAAGATAGGCACAATTTGAGATAGACTAGGGCAAAGTATCAAACTAAACAACTGGAACACAATCTATTTTGTAAACTACAAATAAGAATGTACTAGTTATTTAGCCTCTGTAATTGTCCCAACTCAAAAAGAAAAAGAAAAGCTTTTTATTTACCAAAAAAAAAAAAAAACGATTTCTGCAACTACAGCCATATAAAAAACTATGAATTTTACCTTAATATTTTAGTCAACCCTAAATTTTACCCCAACTTATTTCTGTTATGGAATTTTATCCCAATATTTCATTCCGTCAGTTAATTTTTACCCTCCGTCGGTTACGACATTAAAAAATGCTGAGTCGCATGTAAAAGCACACGTGGTGTTGATGTGGCAAATACGTGGCAGCCTTATTGGGCAAAACGACATCGTTTCTTCACTTGAATTTAAAATAATAATAATAAAGTTGCAAGCCCAAAAAGAAATAAAATCACTACAAAGCATCCGTAACCCTGAAAAAATGATGTCATTTTGTCCAATAAAAACGGCCATGTCAACGCCACATGTGTTTGAACATGCGATTCAGCATTTTTTAACGCGGTAATCGACGGAGGGTAAAATTAACTGACGAAATGAAACTAGAGGTAAAATTCAGGATTTGACTAAAACATAAGAGTGAAATTCATAGTTTTTCCTCTATATTAACCAAAATTAACAAGTCAACCCCAATTTGTATAAATGAAGAAATTAATAAACTAAATGAAGAACTGCAAAACAAGAATCTTTTAAAAACCTTTGTATTTGCCAAAAAAGGCCAATTCTCTGCAACAACATAGCCATGTAATTTTCTCATGTCAGCAACAAAATTAACAAAGTCAAATCCCAGTACATTGGTGTTGTGTTTTGCACTTTACACCCCATAAAACATATATTTATGTTTCCAGCCCCTCAAATTGCTAAACCCTTTGAAAAATAATAAATATATATTGCAATCGTGTATTGAAGAAATATATTGTTTTAAAACATTAACGCTCCCTCAAATCAAATTTACGAAATTGGCATTGAAAACAAAGTTTATTATCTCATGAACAATATTTTGGCCACGTTTATTTCGATTTAAACCAAGATTTATATTTTGATCTTAGCGGTAAATATCTTGTAAATACACGACAAGATTAAGACTGTAAATAAGCTAAGCTACTCATGATCTATTCGGATCTCGACTCGGTAAAAACTTGAGCTCGTTTACTGAAAGTTGTTAATTAAATGAGTCAAACTTGAGTTTTGTAGTATTTGACTCATAAGCTCGTGAGCCAAAAATAGTAAGAAATATAAAATTATTAATTTTTGTAAAACTTATATTTTTATTATTTAGATAGTGATAAGTATAATAAATCTTTTAGTTAATTTTTTTATTTACGAGAAAAGAATAAATTTGAGCAAATATAATATTTTTTATATTTAAATTGGTTTAATTAAAAAAATAATTATTTGAATTTAAAAGTTCGTTAAGGCTCGATTAAAATCGTGAACATTCAAGTATTCGATAATAAGACTCGAAACTCGACTCGTACTAAATGAATCAAATTTGAGTACAACACTACCCGACTTAATTCGACTCGATTCGGTTCGATTAGACCCTTAGACAAGATGTGTTCGTAGCTTAATCTTATCATGTGGATTTTATTGAGAAGTTCAAAGGTCTAAGATAGATTATTATTCGTAATTTGTATGGTATTAAGAAAAAAAATAAAGAAATAGAGTATGACTTTTGGGGTGTAAAATGTAAATTTATATTTATTGGGGGTGAATAAAGGAAATTTCTTATTGGTGAAAAATTTTACTTTCGTTTTTATCTATCTAAAAACTCAGTTCCTATCTCTCTCTAAAACTTTCTCTTTCTGTATCTTGCAACCAATAGATACACCGATACATACAGATACAATCAAACGACTACGTAATCTAGAATTCCCCTGAATTTGATTCCTCCAACGCGATTTCAAATCCCTAATCGGGTAGTAAACCTCCTGTTATCGGCACTTGAAAATCTCATCTTCCCATCTATTTGCACAATTTTCTCTCTCTTCAGTTCGTGATTTGCGAAAACCCTAGTTTTTGCTTCTTTACTCTTTTGAACCCTAGTTCAAGTCCTCAACTCTCAATACTTGACAATCGTTACTCGCCGGATTTTGGGATGATTAGTTTTGGGATTTCTCACCTTGTTTGACAGGTATGCTTTGATTTTAATTTCGTTCACTTTTTGGGAACGTAAAAATTTGGTCTTTCGAATTGCATAATTTTGGGTTCCATGCATCATTGGCTATTGCTTAGCTCTTTTCCAGTTATTTGCCAGCTTAGATGAGAGTTGATTCAGTAGAAATATCAGGTGTGTGAGCTATTGGTTTAATTGATTATTAATATGTTGAAGATGCCGGTGTGAAGTTCTTGAATTGTTGTTTTATGGTGTTGAAGTGATTATTAGGAAATTGAATAATATGAGGAGGGATGATCCCTGGGTTTGTCGTCTATTCTTTTGTTTTGGGAGGGGTCAAAATGCGGGATGCAATGCATGAACTTGGATTATGTGATTGCGGAAGTTTGTATAAATTATACGAGGCTTCTTCTCGTCGGTCAGAGATAATGATTTTATTCTATTATTTAGAAAGATGGAGTTAACAGAAGCAGTTAAATTGACATTAAGAGTGGAATCATGCATTTGATTTCCGACCGACTTAGACCATCATCTATATGGGGAAAAGAGATACCAGTTTATGTTATCTTGTTTTAGCTGGGATCCATGAATGCTCTATGCTGATTGGACATTCTATCATTATGTGGAGCGTAAATTGAGGTTCTTAGGCATGCAGGTTTGCCTACATTTGCTGAGAGGATCTCACTCTTTCTTGGTTAGACTTTTAATTTAGGAAAGCATATTTATTTGTAATCAAGCTATATTTTTATTTATTATAAAGATTCCTATATTTCTCATTATATATACATCTATATGAAACTGAAAGGGCCTTTAGGCAGCATCTGATGTCCATTACATATATTTGTCTTTGCTGTTAATTAGATTTACTTCTCTTCTTTGTTCCAACAAGTTCATTACTTTACAGTTAATCACATCTCCTAATTTATTGATCTTTGTTATGATACACACACACACACATAAAAAATCCTGCTACAATTTGTGTGAATGATATGCTATTTTCATGTTGAAAAATAATCGTGTTTTGAGCTATGCTCATTTCTTTGTTACTCCTTATGATGGTCCAAGACCTGCTTGGTACTTCTAAGTATAATCTTCATGTTTTTTAAATAACAAAGCCTGTCTCTGCTCAACAATGTTGCCTTTTATTTTCTTTATCATACTTTTTAAGTGTTTTCAAATGAAAGTTCCCCTATTTATTGGTCTACTGCCCCTGTAGAATTTCATTGACTATCATTACATGGATCATCACGATTTCTGAATAACTGCTGTGGGGGATTGGCAAGCATACATTTCTTTTTGTCGCTCGATGCTGGAGGCAGCATGCAGGTGATCGTTGGAAGAGATGCAAAGGTATCACGCTGGCAGCTGCACTAGTGCAGTTAATAACAGTGCACTTTCCGGAATACAGTCGAGGGATACATCCCGTGCTGACCCATCAACTCTGTCTCCAAACTTCTCACTAAATTCAAGGTAGAGACTGTTGTGGTTTTATTGTAAATTATGTCTACCACAGATGCATGTGCTAGTCCACTGTGATCCCTTTACGAATATGGGACCGAAGCTGGTTGACTTTCTGCCGGTTATGAAAATTTTCTTATGCTCTTGGGAACAATTTTTCCGTTGGAGTTATGGCTTTGAAATCTGTTAAAGTTATGCTGGTAGTTCAATTCCGACTCAGTAAGCTTTAGTTTTTCTTCAAAATAGTTCCTATAATGAATGAGACATTTTTTTGTTCACTCACTATTGAATTTGTGAAGATAATCCTTAATCGGCATTAAACTTATTATTGATGATATATTCAGATGAAACTGACATGGAAGATTGGATTAGAATGCCAACTTTCCAAATCATTAACACAATTATATAAATTGTTTTACTTTTATGCAAACAAAGTTAAGATTTTGTGGAATTATATTGGTGCTAGATTGTTAAGGTGATGAGATGTTTATTAGTTAACACTCTCTTTTATTGGGTTTTCATTATGGTTTAGTGTTATATGGAAGGACTAAGTTGCAATTTTTCTTAGTTATGGATTCAGTGCTGCTGATTTGGAACGGAATTCTGATAATCTACATATACCATCCCATGCTGCCCGTTTTGTTGTGGCAACTATTTATTTTAATTCTGATTGAAAAAGATTTTCTGGTAGTTGGATGGTTGTCTTCCTTCTCTCTTTATATCCTTTTCTTTTTACGTCAAGGTTGCCAGTTATTTCTTCCCTAAAGAGTAGTATTTTTTTCGTCCTTTTTTCTAAATTGCCGCATGCAAGCTATGAAATTAAATTTACTTAAGTAATCTAATCTTTTTAGCCAAAAAATCATTTAGTTTTTATTGAATGTCAAAGCAATTTGCCTTTGATGGTGTATTTATCTCGTTCTCTATGTCAGACGCTCTGCACAACCAGCCCCATACAAATTGAAGTGTGACAAGGAACCATTAAATTCCAGGTAATTTCAGTATCACCTATTAGATTATGATAACTAGCCAACCATCTTTTTCATTTCGTGGACTTTACAGTTCCTTGGAAGAGGTTCTTGTTATTTTGTCTATTTCCTCCATTGCATACATACTTGGTCCTGAAATCTCTTTAGCAGTTCCAGTTTCCTGGTTATCATTGCTATTACCTCAACTCTGCTGTATTCTATGGCAACAGACTTGGGCCACCTGACTTCCACCCTCAAACTCCTAATTGCCCTGAGGAGACACTTACCCGTGAAAATGTGCAATCTGGTTACAAAGAGACTGTTGAAGGTCTTGAGGTAGGCTATACATCACCTCATGTTAATACTCATGGCATTAGGCTCTCGTATCATATTTTTATATTTGTACTTACAATTTCGTTAAATTATCAAATTAAATTCAGGAATCCAGAGAGATTAACTTATCTCAAGTTCAGTTTTTCAACAATGCCACAATTGTCAAGTGCAAAGAGGTGTGCTGTAAAATATAAACTAGGAATTTGTTTTTGTCATTCACTCATAATCTCTTTGTGGCGAACATGAAACTTATACGTGAAATATGATTTCACTTGCAGGCAATCAGAAAATGTCATAGAGCAATTAATGAATCTCGCGCGCAAAAGCGAAAGGTGCTTTAACTTTTTTTCCTTGCTCATCCTTAAAAGGGAAGAACAAAAATACCATCCTTTACTTGCAAATGGATCAATTTTGTGATTTCTTTTGATGCAATAGTCATGAATTTATGATGCTTGAGTCTTCTAGATACTTATAACAAAATATATTGTTGTTGAATGTGTATCCTTATATGCAGGCGGGTCAAGTTTATGGAGTACCACTTTCTGGTACGCTATTGACCAAGGCTGGTATCTTTCCTGACCAAAGACCATGTGGAGAAGACTTCAGGAGGAAATGGATTGAGGCATGTCTTTCTCTATGAATTTTATCAGATTGTAATGAGACTTCAAGAATTCATCCTTCCTTCATATCATGAATTGCTTTCAAGTTCTCTATGCCATGCATATTTTCATGAATAATACACTCATTGGTTTTTTAAGGGTTGCAGGATTGATAACTGATACTAGGTAGTTATATGTCTATATCTCCGACTAAACCTATATTTGATTCTACAAGATGATTAATTTGCATTAGGACACAGAACATCAACATAGGATGGTTCATTAATAATCAACCACAATTGCTTAATGCTTATCAAAGTTGAAAATGTTATTATGCTTAACGTTCCTGGATTGCCAGTCCGGGCTTGTTCAGGTAGGAGATCCATGTGTTACAGTGAAACATTCCTAATTTCAAAAAGTGATCAACTTAGATTTACAACATTAGTTTGACAAGTAAAGACTTTGTGCGCATTTGGTTCTTTCTACCTCAGACATGTGTAAATAATTGGACTATTGCGCAATATGAAGGATAATGCTAGAATGGAGGGGGAAGATTGTTGAGTTTGTTTTCTTGTATAAGGAAACCATTTGGAAGAGGGAAGTGATAAGCATGTTGGAGAAGGAAATATAGCAGAATTCCTCTATTGCCTTTTGATCAGGAAATTGGTTTCCCTATTAACGTTAAGTTTCACTTAAATTCTTTTTTCTATAGGTGTTCTCCTTGCAGCTGAACATTTTTGTAGTTATTTTCTACCTCCTTTTTCTTGATTTGCTAAACTCCTTTTGTGCATGAGAGATATCTTATTTTTTTAATTTTTAACAGTCACAAGACATGATGTTCATGTTATCAATGAGTTGTATACTTGTATTTTTGTACAAAATGAAATCAGTTTTTTGAGCTAGACAAAGTCAATATACCCTGGCAATTGAAGAACTTTCCATGATGCCTTATTTAATTTACTGTATTGTGGGATTTTGAACATGAAATTAGTGGATCCATGAACTTGAATTTCCAGTTTGCTGATGGATCCATGTTTATGTATTAAAGAAGAACTCATTAAATACTTTGCAGTCATTGATGCAACAACTTGATTAATACTGTCCACAGGCAGTTTATATTTACTAGCTGTTTTGCTTTTACTTGACTAGTGAAGCTAATACATTCTGTCTCCTTGGCTAGGCTTTTCTTGATGGCATTTGATGGTCATTTGTCTAATATATTGCTTTTAATCATTGTCAAAAAATATCAGATTACTGAAGTATTTTGAGCTTCTCTCCAGGGTTTATCTCAACCGCATAAAAGATTGCGATCATTGGCCGACCATGTACCTCATGCTTATCGGAGGAAATCTCTTTTTGAAGTTCTAATTAGAAATAATGTTCCATTGTTGAGAGCAACATGGTTCGTCAAAGTAACTTATCTTAATCAGGTATGGATGTCCAGTTAAGAGAAGAAATGTTTGCGAGCCTTTTCTTTAACTGATTGGTGCACTCAAGCTTCGTGGTTTCTGTCATTATAATTTTTTCCAGGTTCGTGTGAATTCTTCTAATTCATCATCTGGATATCATGACAAAACTCATGTTCCTCGTTCAGAACAATGGACAAAAGATATTATAGAGTACTTGCAGTTTTTGTTGGATGAATTTGTTACAAGAAACAATGCTCATTCAGCATTCTATGCGCGGGATCGGTCTTCACAAATGATGTTCACTGGTTCACTGCAGCAAAAGGGTGAGTCGGTTTCATCTGTTGTAGATGGCGAGGAACCTTCCCTGTATACTAAGTGGTGGTATGTTGTGAGGATTATTAATTGGCACCATGCTGAAGGATTGGTCATTCCATCTCTCATTATTGATTGGGTTCTTAATCAGCTCCAGGTACTGATCTTATCTTCTGGATGCTAGAGATTTGACAACTACTGTTTATTCTGATGATTATGTTCTCTGTGTTTGAACCCATGAAATCACATTGCTGCAGGAAAAAGAACTGCTCAGTGTTCTCCAGTTACTATTGCCCATCATATATGGTGTCATAGAAACTGTTGTTTCATCTCAGACTTATGTGCGTACACTGGTGGGGATTGCTGTTCGATTCATACAAGAGCCTTCTCCTGGTGGTTCTGATCTTGTCAATAATTCTCGGCGCGCATATACTACTGCTGCTGTTGTTGAGATGCTTAGATATTTAGTACTAGCTGTACCTGATACTTTTGTAGCTTTGGATTGTTTTCCCTTGCCAACTTGTGTGATAAGTCATGTGGTAAACGATGGGAGCTTCTTATCCAAAATGGGTGAGGATGCTAAGAAGGTGAAGTTTGGTCAAACTGAAATATCTGGAGTACTTAGGGACAGAAACCATGATTTTCAAGCCGACTCCTTTTCCTTCCAAAGTGTTGTGTCATCAATTCAAAAACGTTCAGAGACTCTATCGGTAGCAGCCAAACCCAATCATCCTGGTCATAATGTAGCAAAAGCCTTGAAGGTGCTGGACCAAGCTCTTGTGCATGGGGATGTTGAAGTTTCCTACAACTTGCTCTTGGAAAATACTTGGGATGAGGTTTACGTAGAACATTGGAGTGCTGAAGTTTGTCCCTGTTTACTTACATCACTAAAACATATTAGTATGGTCAAATCATCATTACTTTGCTGCATTTTTCTCATTTGTGAGTGGGCCACCTGTGAATTTAGGGACTTCCATGCTGCACCTCCTCACGGTCTGAAATTCACTGGTAGAAGAGATTTCTCTCATATATTTATAGCGGTTCGCCTTCTTAAGCTGAAGATGAGTACCTTGTTCTGTTCAAAGCAGAAACGCAGAGATATTTCAGATACTTTTGAGAGCCCAAGCCCTTTGCATGATGCTATTGTATGTTGGATTGATCAACATGAGGTGCATAACAGGGAAGGTTTTACACGACTGCAACTCCTAATAAGGGAGTTGATGCGATCTGGCATTTTCAATCCTCTGGCATATGGCAGACAACTGATTGTAAGTGGAATCATGGATGGCACTGGACCTACGGTTAATCTGGAAAAGCGCAAAAGACATTACAAACTACTGAAGCAGTTGCCTGCTCCTTACATTCGTGATGCTCTGGAGGAAGCCCAGTTTGCTGATCCACCAATTCTTTTGGAAGCAATGAGCGTCTACTCAAATGAACGCCGGCTGCTGCTTGATGGGTTGTTAGTATTCAATAAATTTACTCCTAGTGCAAAAAATGGGCCTAAGAAGAAAAAGTACCATCAAATGTCTGAAAATGGAAGTGGTTCTCCATATTCTGTTGAACAGTGGTATTTTCATGCAACTTCCAAGTCATCTACAGATGTTGATACAGATATCAAACTTGAGGAGCTAAAAGCATTGATTTCTGTGCTATTACAATTTCCAAATCCGTCTCCGGTTGATACTGGAATTGATGAATCTCAAGGTAGTATTAAGAGGCCTAGTGGGGTCTACAATAGAAGTGATGCCTTCGAAGAAACATCAGGATGTGAAGAATGTAGAAGAGTCAAGAGACAGAAATTAAGTGAAGAAATGAGCTCAGTCTTGCAGGCAAATCCAACGGATGATGAAGAAATTTGGTGGATAAAAAAGGGGCTCCAGTATGCGGACTCGTATAAAGCAGAACCACCTCCAAAGCCTGCCAAGCAGCCCTCAAGGAATAGGCAGAAATCTGGCCGTAAAACTCAGAGTCTTGCCCAATTAGCTGCCGCTCGAATTGAAGGTAGCCAAGGAGCATCTACGAGCCATGTATGTGAAAGCAGGATAGGGTGCCCACACCATAGAAGTGCTTCTGATGATGTAACAAAATCAGTAGATGTGGCCAGAAAACCCCCCTCTGGAGATATTGTTTCAATTGTCAAGCTTCTGAAGCAGATGCGGTTTGTGGAGAAGAGGAAACTGACTGTATGGTTGGTATCTGTTGTTAAGAACCTAATTGAAGAGGCTGACAGGACTGCACCTAAGGTGGGTCAATATGGTAGGTCCTTTCCTGCTAATGATGGTAGAAGCTCTGTACACTGGAGACTTGGTGAAGATGAATTGTCAGCAATTTTATACATAATGGATGTTTGCCATGAATACATATCAGCAACGAGGTTTCTTCTTTGGTTGTTACCAAAAATTCCTAATAATCCTGCTTCTGCCGTCTCCAGTAGGAGTACGATGATGCTCCCTAGGATTGTAGATAACAGTGTCTATAATTTTGGGGAGGCATTTCTTCTGTCATTGATCCGAAGGTATGCTCTTTATTCTGTCTTTGCTTATCTTAATCTCGTTGCTTGTGTGCTCCTTTCTAAAGATCTTTGTTGGTTGATCTTTAAATATTTCATAGTTGTTCTTAAGGTGTGTATTAATATTGATGCACAAGATCACTGATACAAATTCAGTGTGATGTTATTTTGAATAACATGTGTGAGACCCTTGTTGCGATTTTTCTCTCCCCTACTGCCACAAAACAAGAATATTGAAGTAATTATTTTTTTTCTGCTAAGGTCTTCTCTAGGCATATAATTTAGCTTTTGTAAATTACTCAACACACTACTTGAGAGCTCATGCTTTGCTCTTCAAGTTTAGTTTTTCTGGGAAGTTGTAAAATTTGTGGCAGGATTGTTAACATGGACTTAGCAGTCCATGTCACTTGGAGTAACAAAAGCAAAGTGATGAAAAATTATGATGATGCTGATCTGGAGAAAAAGTGAGAGCACTGTTTCTCTCTCTGTATATATGTTTTGGACATTGCCAAGCTGAATGGAAGAATACTATATACCGCTTTTTCTTCTCATTCCCTTTGAGCCAAAACATAATGTAGTGCTAGTAGAACTTTAACTGATCTCCACACGTGTTACTGATGGGATCGGAGAACTGCTAGTTGTTGTGATAGGGTTTCTGGATAATGATTTATCTCTCAAAGTAGGAGCTTGTTAAAGTACAAAGAAATGGTAGGATTCATGTTTGTGTACTCCCCCAAATAAAAAACACTAAATATCGTTTGTCTGACTCATAAAATCACTTTGTTTAGTGGATATACCTGATATGCATTGATTTTAAATTGGCTATCCCATTGATTCCAAGCAGAAACAATTGGTTGTTGATCCTTAATGTCATCTCACGCTCAATATTTTCTATGTTTCAGTTATGAAAGTATAATTGTTGGTGCTGATCTTATTCCTGAGACTTTGTCTGCTACAATGCATCGTGCTGCCACATTTTTGGCTTCCAAAGGCCGGCTTTCCACTCCACCAGCCCTGGTTTATGCCCGCCACATCCTAAAGAAGTACAGCAATATTGCTTCTGTTATTGAATGGGAAAAGACCTTCAAATCCACATGTGATAAGAGACAGAGTTCTGAAATTGACTCTGCAAGGTCCTCAGAAGGGGATTTCGGTTTTACCCTTGGTGTCCCTAATGGTGTCGAAGATCATGATGATTATTTCCGTCAAAAGATAAATGGTGCAGCACGAGTTTCTAGAGTTGGTTTGAGCATGAAAGAAATTGTTAACAAACATGTGGATGAAGCTTTTCAGTATTTCTACAGCAAAGACAGAAAGCCTTATGGAACTGGAACAAATAAAATTCCTAGTATGGAGAAGTGGGAAGATGGCTATCCCTTAGCTCACCAAATAGTGGTGGGATTGATTGACTGCATGAAGCAAACTGGTGGGGCTGCTCAGGAAGGTGATCCTTCACTGGTATCTTCTGCCATTGCTGCAATTGTTAATAATGTTGGACAAGTAATTGCCAGAATTCCTGATTTATCTGCTAGCAATAATCATTTAAATCACCCTTCCTTTTCTGGGTCACTACATTTTGCTAGGCGCATTTTACGTGTTCATATCACTTGCCTATGTATATTGAAAGAAGCACTTGGAGAACGTCAGAGCCGAGTTTTTGAGGTTGCTCTTGCAACAGAAGCTTCTTCTGCTCTCATGCAAGCTTTGGCACCTGGAAAGGCACAGCGCAATCAGTTCCAAATGTCTCCTGAATCCCTTGATTTTAATGCAAATTTACCTAACGAAACGTTCAATAAAGCTGCTCTTGGGAGAGCTGCAAGGATATCAACTGTTTCTGCCCTTGTGGTTGGTGCAATTCTTCAGGGAGTTGCTAGCCTGGACAGAATGGTCACACTGTTTAGGATCAAAGAAGGGCTCGATCTAATGCAGTTTGCAAGGAGTCTAAAAACCAACGTGAATGGAAATGCACGCACCGTGGGAGTTTCAAAGATTGATAGCTTGATTGAAGTTTCCGTGATCTGGTTCAGGGTTCTGATAGGGAACTGCAGAACACTGTGTGATGGACTTATTGTGGAACTCTTGGGTGAAGCTTCAGTTGTAGCTCTCTCTAGAATGCAGCGAATGCTATCTCTGAACTTGGTTTTTCCACCAGCCTATTCCATATTTGCATTTGTTATATGGAAGCCTATTCTTGATGCTAGTGTCGGGGTACGAGAAGAATCACATCAGTTGTCTCAATCATTGGCTGTATCTATAAGTGATGCCATAAAGCACTTACCATTTCGCGAGATATGTTTCCGAAATGCTCATGGTCTATATGATCTCATATCAGCAGATACCCTTGATTCAGAATTTGTATCAATGCTACAATCTAATGGCACAGACAGCATTTTGAAAGCTTCTGCGTTGGTCCCTCTCCGTTCTAGGCTTTTTCTAGATGCTCTCATAGATTGCAAAATGCCAGAATCTGTGATTAAATTGGACGGTGGGAATTGGCTCTCTGGTCAAGGCGAGTTGAAAAAACAGTGTGCAGAAAATGTGAAAAAACTTATGGTTAGGCTTGTTCATGTTTTAGATACCATGCAACCTGCCAAGTTTCATTGGCAGTGGATTGAGCTTAGGCTCCTTCTAAATGAACAAGCTGTAAACGAGAAGATTATGGAAAATGAGATCTCTTTGACCGACGCAATAAGATCTCTCCCACCTTATCCTGATAAAACCACTGCTTCTGAGAATGAGAGCCACTTTGTCCAAATTATCCTCACCAGGTTACTGGTCAGGCCTGATGCTGCTCCCTTATTCTCTGAAGCTGTGCATCTACTGGGGAAATCGCTCGAGGATTCAATGCTATCTCAAGCAAAATGGTTGCTGAGAGGTGCCGAAGTTCTGTACGGTAAGAAATCAATTTGGCAGAAAGTTATGAATATTGCTGCTGATATTAAGGAACTCTCTATTAAGCCTCAATACTGGAAGCCATGGGGATGGGTGCATGCTGATTCAAATCAAGTTAGTGTTAAAGGAGAGAGATTAAAATCTGAAGCTGGTGCCCTTGAAGAAGGAGAAGTTGTTGATGAAGGGGTCGACTTCAACCACCATGGAAAAGGACCTGGGCTGTCAGTTGGTGAAGGGTCAGTTACGAGTCAGCAACATCTGACTGAGCGAGCTCTGATTGAACTAATCCTTCCATGTGTGGATCAAGGCTCTGATGACTTGCGTAATGGTTTTGCTAGTGAAATGATCAAGCAAATGAGCAACATCGAGCAACAAATAAATACAGTTACTCGTGGAGGGGGCAAGTCTGCTGCAACTGCCACTCCTGCAATTGGAAGTCCTGCCAATAAAAGTGGAAGCCGAAAGAGCGCAAAAAATGCTAGTCCTGGGATATCTAGACAATCTACTACATTAGCTGATACTGTTCCACCTTCTCCTGCAGCACTACGAGCCTCCATGACATTGCGATTGCAATTCCTGCTGAGATTACTCCCAGTTATTTGTGGAGATAGGTAATTTACTTTTTTTTATTTTATTATGTTTTTTTCTGGTGAAGAAGTCCTTGTTAATTATTGCCTCAAATTCCCATGTTAGCTATTCTAAATGGGTGGTTGTCTTTGATTTATGAATTGTTGACCCCTACGTAATGGGTTCAACGCTGACGTCATGATGAATGAAATTTTTGTTCTTGCTTTCCATTGTCAATGCATTTCCGTATGAAAAACGAATTTTGCCTCGTTAAATTTAGAATCTTGTGTGCTTGCGTTCATGCTAGTGTGAGTTAATCTATAGTATTTACCTATGTTCGTAGATGTTAACTTTGCTATTCCTCCGAAAAAATAGTGCAGATTTTTCTTTCTTCTCTAAAATCTTATCTCACATTACAGGGAGGCTTCAGGTCGTAATATGAGATACGCTCTTGCTTCAGTGATTTTACGTCTCCTCGGGAGCAGGGTGGTCTATGAAGATTGCTGTCATGTAAATACTGCACTGACTTCTTCGAGTAGGGATGCAGAACCTCTTATGGAAACTTTTGCGACATTTCTCGGCGGTGAAAGCCTTTTCGATTGTTTGTTGCTCGTGCTGCATGTGCTGCTGAGCAGTCACCAGCCAAGCTGGTTGAAAACAAAATCCGACCCCAAATCCACGGGATGCAGCAAGGACTACGCTGCTTTTGATCGTGAAGTGGCGGAAAGCCTGCAGGTTTGAGCATTCGATCTTATTCTTCCTTCGGCCATTGTCACAAGGGCAATTAGGGTAACTTATCCCAGAGTTTGGCCGATCAGTGGATTTTATCCTAAATTTTATCCTTATTTTTTTAAATTTAGAGTGATATTTCCCAATTTTTGTTCCGTTATGGTTTTCTTATCCTCCCTCCATTTCGGTATTAGAACACCACCTTGGCGCCGACATGGCCGCCATCACATTTGTTCTATTTTTTCTAGAAAAGTGCACTTCACTTTTTTTAAAAAGAGATTCCCTCCAAAAAGCATTCAAAATCTATCTTTATTTTTTCTCTCAACCAAAAA
>AYJT01066963.1:0-11088 GCA_001278415.1 Ocimum tenuiflorum
ATTTTATGAATGAACGCTTATGATTTCAACCCATGTCAACGCCTTTAGTGTGTGTATGTGTGTGTTTCTTTTGAATTGAACCTTAAAAAATGTATCCATAAGTGATTCTTATCAACAAATAATAAAAGAATTCATAAAATTACCAACTTAAGCAATTTTACTCTAAGACAACCAATCTACCAAATCTTAATTACATATATAAGTGTGTGTGTTATAAGGTTGATGCAAATTAAATTTTAAGTGCATTTTTTTTTATTTTTTTCTTTTTCCTTTTTGTATTGGTTTATACAAAAAAATGGCATTAATAAATTTCTAATTGACAAATGTACTAATTAATGTATATAAATTATGCTCTGAATAAAAGAAGAATTTTATCATGATTTATCTCCATTAATTAATATACATGTCCATCATCCGTGTAGTATAATACAATGTTTAACAACATTGTATAATATGAGATCTCAACTGTCAAAAATCAATTTAAGTTGGTTTTCCTCATTTTCCATTCTTTCAATTTTCACCTATTTTTATATCGATTCCTTGCGTCCGATAAACAAAACAAGGTGTAGGTAAATAATTTATTTAAAATAATATTAGGTGAAAAAAGCATCCTCAATTATTGTAGTGGAATCTGGAATATGTGGGGTTGCATGAGTTTGAATTAATCCCTTTGCTGGTGTTTGGGAATTTAAAAATACAAGTACACAACATCCCCCACCAAGGTACTTACAACTTGGTATAATATAATGCATGTGAAACCAAATCTATGCTGATTAATTTATTTAAATCTGTTTCAGAATTTATTATTAACCAATGACTAGGAAACAGCTTAGCTTACCAAAATAATTGATTTTTTTAAATTGGCCAGGTTTCAGACTTACTATATATTGAGAAGGTAGGCTTACTATATTTGATGATACTAACAAACCCACGTATTATGGTTGTTTATACCCTAATCGCATGATCAGTGACTCCTTAAGAGTTCAGTTTGAGAGAGAGAGAACATGTCGTGAGTCTAGATAATTCTTGAAATAATTAATGGAGTCGTAGTATTTGATTGAATTTGATATCACTACCTTATAAAGTTTTTCTTTTGGATAATAAAAAGTTTGATAATCTTAACATATACCATATTTATTGATAGACAAATCGAAACCTGTTAACGCGACGGTTTATGTATGATTATTATTTTATTAAGTGGATCGAGTAAACATTTGTCATCATAAAAATATGATATTTATACTAGTATTGCACCCACGTGATGTGTGGAAAAACTATAATAATTTGTGTTGAAATAATATTTATTTTTAAAGTGTATAAATCACAAGATTGTATAAATCATTTAATAAATTGGTGAAAATTATATATTAATTATTATACTTGATAGTTTAATTGAGTGATAAAAACGACCATTTTATCCTAAGCATACAATTAGAGGAATCTCACATATTTTTTTGAAAAAAGAAGTATTTTTCTTTTTCGTTTTAATTGGGAATGATTAATGATAATTGAACCTGTGAAACCTGAGTCTTGATTTAAAACTAAGTTTCATGAATCGGTTCATATCGTCTTGATTTTGATTGCACTGATTATAGAAAACGATGCTCACTCATTTTATCAATCCATCCGATATTTTAAATGTTTTATTAAAAACTAATGAAATTTTAAATTATTGCATGCCTTCTTTATGCTGGAATTATCTATTGTGCACGTTGCACTCTCCTTGATTATCTTTGCAAACGTGGTATTTTTATACGATCTCAATAAAATTAATGTGTTATCATTTCTTAACAATGCGATACCCTCAATTCAAAATGTAGATTGAATGTAAATGCTCCTAATATAATATTAAACTCCATCATTTCATCACTAGCCACTTAAAAACTCGATAGTCTAGTTTGTTGAATAGTGTATTATATTTGTTGGACAAACTTGTTAATGAGTGAAAAAATATTGTATTTGCCGAAATTCGCACTAGAATATTTATCCGATTGTTCATGTTACAAAATAATTCAAAGTCCATATATATTTACTTGTGAATTTTTGGAAATAGTGTCATAAATTCAGATTTCATCACAAGGTTGCAATGTAAACCTCTAGCCGAATGTTTTACTGTTAAAGCAAAATGAGCCGAATAAGTAATATTTTTATTGTATTCAAAATTTGGTAATTCAGCTGAAAATAACATTTTAATGTTCCACATGCAATATTCAATTCGGAACATGAGTTTTTTATACAGACTAAACAAATTAGAGGATGTCTCGTGTTAGATTATCGAAATCATTTATGCGTGTTTGAATTTATGACTTAGGGCGAATATATATTTGATCTAGGATCCAATGCGGGTATGAGTTTTGGTTGGTTGAAATAAATTATAGATATTCCTAAATTATTTAGGCAGTTTACCGTAAATCTTTTATAGTCCATCATTTTCATTGTACAAATTATGAATATTAGTGTTGATGTAATTATCCAATATGGAGAGCAATTTCCTTAAATTATACAATCAGAATTACCGTAAATTATTTATTTTTGATTTGTGTGTGTGGATATATGTTCTAAAAGCGAATGCGCCTATCAGGGTTTGGTTTGGCCACTTATCTAAAAATATAATGAAATGTTTTTCTTTCATAAAGTTTTGCAAAATTTCACCTTTGTATAGCCTCATCACGTGTGCTCTCTCTCTCTCCACCCTGCATTAATGGGAAACTCTCTCCGCACACAGATAGATACTGATTGTTGATCAGATAAAAAATCCCCAGTATTCATTCACCCATTTATTACGTTATTTACTCACAATTATTTGTATCTATAAATTGTGGTGGCTTTTGGTGGTGGTGGTGGTGGAGGTGAAGTGAACGAGTTCGAGTGCTTGCTGTATGTCAGTAGATTGCGACACTCATTACGGTGGATTCGGTGAGATTGCCAACCAGTTGCAATGGCCACAACTACGAAAAAAGCGACGTTTGCGCCTCCGAAGACGCCTGCCTGTTGTAGCGCTCCTGCTGGTGCCGCTGATTCAGCCGCCGTAGTCCGCCGCGAGTCTGCATCCGCCACCGCTGCTGCTGATTGGACTGTATCCAAAGATCAGAAGAACAAGGCGACTCTGATTAGACCGGAGCCTTCTTCCAATGCCTCTGCCAAAGGTATTAACCGTCCTCATTATTGTTTCCTAAATGCGATCATAGACTGTCGATATTGCCCTTTTTTTTTTCTCCTTATTTTGCTTTCCGATGCAGAAATTCAAGATTTTAAATTTTTGCGTGGAAAATTTATTGTTTTGGTTTATGTTAGAATATGTGCACGTGGTGTGCATTGATCGAGATTTTGAGGTTTCTTATTGAGTTCCGAATTATATTGTGGTTCTATGGAGGGGTTGATCGGGTGTTTAATTTCTCTTAATGTATCTGTGCCTGGCATGCTATTGAGTTTGTACTACTTTATTTTCAAGTTCGATTTTGAATCGGTCCTTTGTAGTGTTTTTCTCTGTTTGAAACTGATCTTTCTTTTGAAGAAAGAATATGTTCTAAAAGGAACACTGCTTGATCGTTATTTACTCCTTTATGCCTCATTCGCCACCACTCTGCACCTTCAATGTATAGGTGCATCTGTGGCGAATACTATGTTAACTTTGTAAGCTTCTCAGAACTCATCTTTTCATTTTGTGGAGTGGGAAAACTTGGTAATGTTAAATTCCTAGCGAACTTTAATCATGAATGGCCCTTGCTGAGAAGACTTGGTTATTCAGGGATCCAAGTCATGACAAGGGCACAAACCAAACATCCTCTGGATCCTTTATCTGCCACTGAAATATCTGTTGCTGTGGCGACGGTCAGAGCAGCTGGGGCCACCCCCGAGGTAAAACAATTGCACTTCATTAATATGATGTCCATGCAATTATAATCTCATGTGACTTTATATCTGTCATCCTGAATTTGGCATTCCACCGAATTTTACGGTTTTTTAGGTTAGAGATAGCATGAGGTTTGTTGAAGTTGTTCTTTTGGAACCAGAAAAGCATGTAGTTGCTCTAGCAGATGCTTATTTCTTTCCTCCTTTTCAACCATCATTGTTGGCGAGAAACAAAGGAGGACCTGCTATTCCTAGTAAGCTCCCACCAAGGCGAGCCAGACTAGTTGTATACAATAAGAATTCAAATGAGACTAGTTTGTGGATTGTTGAGTTGACAGAAGTACATGCTACTACACGAGGGGGACATCATCGAGGAAAAGTCATATCTGCTTCGGTTGTCCCTGATGTTCAGCCACCAATGGTATCTTACTGAATTATGTACTTTCTGTGCATCTGATTTATCTTATGGACCCTGAACTTGCCGAGCATTTACAATATTGCTTCTATCTTGTGTTTTGAAAGTGCATCTAATACTACACATATTATTCTCATAAACTGGATTCACATGCTCAACATATTGACCAAACATTTTGAGTGTCCTGTGTTTTCATGAAAGAGAGGAATGCCACTATGTGGATTAATTCACTTATACATGTGACTGGACTTGTCTTTTTCCATCTTTGAGGCACAACATAATTCCACTTCATTTGCATAATGTCTGTAAACTTTAGGATGCTGCGGAATATGCTGAATGTGAAGCTGTTGTCAAAGATTACCCTCCTTTTATAGAGGCAATGAAGAAGAGAGGCATTGATGATATGGAACTCGTCATGGTTGATCCATGGTAAGTATATGTATATAATGATGTGATCTGGGGAAAATCTTTCCCAGCATGCTTATTTAGTGATCTTCTTGGTGTTGAATTCTTACCGCAGGTGTGTGGGATACCACAGTGAGGCTGATGCTCCTAGTCGTAGACTGGCAAAACCACTTATATTTTGCCGGACAGAGAGTGATTGCCCACTGGAAAATGGATATGCTCGGCCAGTTGAAGGAATTCACGTGCTTGTTGATATGCAAAACATGGTGGTTATTGAGTTTGAAGACCGGAAGCTTGTTCCTTTGCCACCAGCTGATCCTCTTAGAAATTATACTCCTGGTGAAACAAGGGGAGGAGTAGATAGAAGTGATGTAAAACCACTTCAGATTGTTCAGCCTGAAGGTCCAAGCTTTCGTATCAATGGGCATTACGTTGAATGGCAGAAGGTTTTTTTTTTTATATATATATTCTCTTTATTACTGTAAGACAATACACACACGTGCATACTATCAGCCTGAGTTTAATGAACATCATGGTTGATATCATGGTAACACAGTGGAACTTTCGCATTGGTTTCACCCCAAGGGAGGGTTTGGTTATTCATTCAGTTGCCTATGTTGATGGTAGCCGGGGAAGGCGACCTATAGCACATAGATTGAGTTTTGTGGAGATGGTTGTGCCCTATGGCGATCCTAATGATCCTCATTACAGAAAAAATGCATTTGATGCTGGGGAAGATGGCCTGGGGAAGAATGCTCATTCCCTGAAGAAGGTGTCTTGTCTTCTGGAAAATGATTGTCATCTTCAATTAAGTTAGTGCAATTTTTATACAAGCATGGAAGTTTAAACTAAATCAATTTTCCTTTTCAGGGATGTGACTGTTTGGGATATATAAAGTACTTTGACGCTCATTTTACAAACTTTACTGGAGGAGTCGACACAATTGAAAACTGTGTTTGCTTACATGAAGAAGATTATGGAATCCTATGGAAGCATCAGGATTGGAGAACTGGCCTTGCTGAAGTCCGAAGATCAAGGCGTCTTACTGTTTCTTTCATCTGTACTGTGGCTAATTATGAGTATGGATTTTACTGGCACTTTTATCAGGCAAGTAGAATCCGTTCCCCGATTCTGATTTGCCTGAATGGCTTTTATGGTAGCCTTGGTATGTTGGTGACTTCCTATTTCCTTTTCTCCCAGTATCTCCAAGTAAAACTTCTTTGATCTTTCTATATTGTTGGGAGGAACCTAGACATATGACCCAACCGAGGTTACTGCTATGTTATGATCATGCAGTTTGAGATAGTCTGTTGTTGATTCCAGGATGGGAAGATTGAAGCTGAGGTTAAACTTACTGGAATTCTGAGTTTGGGGGCTCTGCAACCTGGCGAATTTAGAAAATATGGTACAACCATTGCGCCTGGGTTATATGCTCCAGTTCATCAACACTTCTTTGTTGCTCGTATGGATATGGCTGTTGACTGTAAACCTGGAGAAGCACACAATCAGGTATCTGCCCATAATCTGTACTTTTTTCTGTATTCCAGTGATTCAATCCCACTGGGAATCCGTAGTGGTCACATTGTACACTAAGATGGTTCCTTGCCTATATAATTTAATAAACAAGATTTCACTTGTTTATCCATCTACTATCCCCTATTTTCTACAGGTTGTTGAAGTGAATGTTAGAGTTGAGGATCCTGGAAAGGAGAATGTTCACAATAATGCATTCTATGCTGAAGAAACTATCCTTAGATCTGAACTAGAAGCAATGCGCGACTGCGATCCATTATCTGCCCGCCATTGGATTGTAAGCATCCATACATTCATGTTTTGAACATCTGATCCATTTTTATTTTATCCACCAAAAACAATTAAGTTTATGTATGTCGCCGTTTCAGCTAAGGATGTATTTTCTCCAATATTATGGTTATATTACCGAAAAATCTTTTTATGTTTGTTACAAAATCATATTGTGGTTGTTAAATTGCCAAGGACACTGATGAGTGTTGGGTTTTTTCATTTGGCTTTTCTAAAACGTGGTGGAATCTTTTATTGTCTTCTACTTAATCAATGGCATCACCTTGATCAAGATTCTCTGTTTGATTGTTATTGGTTTATTGTTCCATTCAGGTAAGGAATACAAGAACCGTAAATCGTAGCGGACAACTGACAGGCTACAAGCTGGTACCTGGTTCAAACTGTTTGCCATTGGCTGGTCCTGAGGCTAAATTTCTGAGAAGAGCTGCATTTTTGAAGCATAATCTGTGGGTTACACAATATTCACGTGGAGAGGATTTCCCTGGAGGAGAGTTTCCTAACCAAAATCCACGTGTAGGTGAAGGATTGGCTTCATGGGTAAAGCAGAATCGGCCTCTGGAGGAAAATGACATTGTTCTCTGGTCTGTTTTCATGTTGAGAATTTATTTTGATTTTTTTCATTTTTATGAAATATTTATATCTGAACTGAATTGTTATCTAATTTTGTTCAAACAGGTATATCTTTGGCATTACACATGTTCCCCGGCTAGAAGACTGGCCTGTAATGCCTGTTGAGCACATTGGTTTTGTGCTTCAGGTAAATCTTCTGAAAACTATCTTTACTTTTTTGTTGGAAATGCAGTTCTTGTCTGTAATATTTCTGTGATTCCCCAAATATTCTCTGCTGAAACTTTATTTTGTTTTAGGTAGCTTTTATACAATTAGTCTGGCTTTAATAAAATGTTAGATGTTTTCACACTTGAGAAAAATGGAGTTCTATATGTTTATGTGAGTCAATTTTTATTTCTTATCTAATGTCTAATCTTATTAATCTTTTGAAATTAGTACATGTCAGCAAGTTGTTTCACCTTAGTTATGAGTGCTCAATAAATTTCCTATATGTCCCATTGTTTTGTGAGGCAGTTCTCTGCTCTTGGAACTTGAGTTTGGAACGTGCCTTCTTTCTGGTGAATGTTGAGGGTACTTTAGTCTGTTTTCTGTTTAGCATTGAGTTTCCATCTAGAACGAGGTAGCCTTTCTGGCATTGCTGGTATGACTTTCCTGGATTTCTAGTTCTGCCATCTCTATCCCAAAGTCCATACCTGTTGATCACTTGCAGTATTTGTTGGATCCACTACTTATTTCAAATTGTTGAAAGATACTTGATTTGCTTTTGAAAGTTGGGATAGTAAGTTAGGTTGGTTGATGATGCAGCCGCATGGATTCTTCAATTGCTCTCCTGCAGTGGATGTGCCACCCAGCTCTTGGGAGATAGATCCCAGAGAAAATGAAGTTAAAGACAATGGTAATAATGGTAATGGTAATGGTAATGGTAATAGTGTTGGTAAGGCTAGCCATCCCATTCTTATATCAAAGATCTAAAGGTAGCGGCTAAGCACATTTCACTCCCGTATATACCACGATTTCGGTTTTATGTGCTTTTTTAGTACTACCTTAAATCTCATTGCCGAAAGAAGATGAAGAAGAAGATATCTTTGTTGTAGCTATTTCAGTGTCCAATGTAGGCCAAGGAATTAATCTGTATAAGTTGGTAGACATTAAACTAGTTTTACCTCTGCCGACAGCCTCACTTTGTACTTGCTTGATTTGATTGCTACTTATGTTATGTCTATTTTGGACTCTTGAGGTTATGGATGTTATGTCTATTTTGGACTCTTGAGGTTATGGATAGCGATGGTTGTCATAAATTTATTAAAGTGCCTCCAAAACTGGAAATTGGACGCAACTGACTTTCTCCCAAGTTTTTGGCTTGGAGTTGGTAAGAAACTGTTTTTATGGGTGGTTATTTTCTTTTCCCAAGTCTCAAAAAGAAATTAATGGTAAAAAACTATTAAATAGAAGTGGTGTGCAGCGTGTGTGTGTAGGTGAGAGCAGTGGTCCAATTTTTCAATGACATGGAAATTAGTTGAAGGGGGAGTGTCTCTGATTCTATTCCAAATCCAATTGCAGATTCTGGTGATTTGTGTTTGACAAAATGGAGTTTCTGTTTTCTTATAATTGACATTCAAACGATGGATGGTCCAAAATGGAGTCTCTCTCTCTTTCCACATCTATTTTTGTTGTTCATCATCTATCATGTTCTCTCTTGTATGATCACGTGCTGTGGATGCATATTATTTATTTACTCGTCTATATGCATAGAATTACAAAAATGTTTCCGCAATATATTCATGCACATAACATAATGTGGAAGTCTGACTCTCTCAATTTGGATTAGAGTTAGACGATCGGGACAGTGTTTTGGGCACATCAATTAGTTAGAAAATGAGCCAAAAAAGTCAATTATTAATGTTTCATCTCCAGGAAATGGGGACAACGCTACGGTTATTGCTTTGACATCAATTAGGTGCAATTTAAGTTCCATAATTAATGAGAACCGATAATATCATTACTTAAACTACATGATTTCTGATTTTAATAATATTGAAAAGTGATTGATGCACCAGTTTCAGCAATTGTGATTAAACCAACCTCTCCTAATCATATTATCTTTACTCCTTATTGTCACTCGTCTAATTTAATCGAACCTATAATCCATTTTTGTATTCTTTTAAGTGTACAAATTATTATTTAATGGCGATTCAAATCATGTATTCTATATCATATATATTTTGATTTCATAACATTAATGACCTTCTCGACTTAGAACGAGTAACAAAATCTTTGATATAAAACTTAAACCTTACAACACTATCCTATGTTTAAAACTCTTGATCCGTTTATTTGAATAAAAATCTAAGGCAAAAAATTAGATTGATTCAATAAGATATATTTTGTTCTAAATAGAGCAGGGACCACATCTAGCAATGTTAATCCTGCCTAAATAAATAGATTGGCCCGAGCAAATTGAGCCAAAAGTTTAGCTTGAAAAAATCCAACCCGAATGGAGTACGATCGAATAGCCCGATGGAGCCAGCCCAAAAACCCAACCAATTTACCCGATTAGCTTTTCATATTAGTATTTTATCGTTTAGGCGGTCTAACGCAAGTTTTTGCCCTATCTTTATTGTTCAATCTCATAATTTTTAATCAAGATGTATGAAGTCAAAATATGTTCAAATTTTGCCGGAATTTTGTGATACTTATATTTTGATTATTTAAGTTGATTAATGGTATTTCAATTTGTAGGAACTTGTTCAATTTTAGTGAAAATACTATCATAGTTAGGCACTAACAACTCACAAGTAGATATGTCTATGAAAAAAGTCATACAATGTTGGTTCGTTAATTTCCGCTACATGTTAGATTGAATGTTTGGCAACATTAGTTTATAAAATTCTATCTAACATCTCTAACATTGTATTAGTATCGAATTTTGGACAGTTGATTTTTTCATGATGTTTTCAGTGAATGTCAGGAAAGTAATGTGTTGTCATTACTGCCTATTCATGATAGCTCGAGTCGGTAATTGTTAGTAATCTTCTGACCTAGTCAGCTTTGCACATATATGAGTCGATTCGTACATCCTGGGCCAGTTTAGGTCAAGCTTAATCTCTTAGCCCAATACTCAATCGTTTTGTGGTCTAAAAAGATTAATATTAGGGTTCAATCCTGACCACAAACACGAATTATCAAGATTCAAGCCTAAGGCTATTGTTTACAGGACATGGGCACGGGTCCTTGGCGGTCAGCCGAGACAAGATGAGGTAGGTAGGTTGTTGCCAGAGAATTAATTAATTCAGTTTTTTTTCCTATATTTTCAAGGGGTTATGCGGGGGCCTGGCTTTGTAACTGAGGAATTTATTTTTGGAATATGTAAGGTGGCATTTGGTTGGTGGATTTGGAATAAGGGAATGAAATGAAATTTCTAATAAGTTGCTTGGTGGGTAATTTTGCAATGAATATTTGGGAATCAATAAAACTCTTTTAACTTGGTGGGTCATTCTCAAACTCATAGTCATTCCCTCTACTATAAAACTAATACCCATAGTGATTCTCGGCAGTTAAATCAAACGCCACCTAAGTTGTCAATTCATTTGCGTTCCGCCAGCTCCAAAATATAATTTAAAAATAGAACAGAATCACGGCAATGTCAAAAATCAAACAGGCCACAACTTATAAAATCTACAAATTCAATTTCTCCAAATCAGCACAACATGGCCGAAGACTTTGAAGCAAGCAAAGATTCGATGTAAGAAACGGATTGCAGGAAAGAGAGAGAACTGAAGGAAGAGGCAAAGATTTTGTATTTGTCTGAAGAAATGGATTGCCGGAAAGAAAGACAATTGAAGAAGGTGAAATTTTATCGGAGGTGTTTTCCATTTTAGATACAAGGAACAATGTTTATGCATTGGGAATTTATTTTTATGGAGCTGTAAATGGGGGATAATATATAATAGCCAAAAGAAATGTATTTTAATTTTCTAGAATTTTCAAATAACTGAATTTATCCAACTCAAAAAAAAAAAAAAGAC
>AYJT01066974.1:0-10066 GCA_001278415.1 Ocimum tenuiflorum
CAACACCACTTTCATCGTTTGCTTTATTTTGTTAGAGATACAGTTCCCTTATTAATGTTATTTCCGTTGAGTTATTTGGGTAACGTTCATCTTGGGCTCTAATTTATTAGGGTTAAGTTAATTGTTAGGATCTATAAATGGGAGTCAGTTTACATTGAGAGTTGAATCTTGATCTGGGAAACGGCGTGTAGCACTTGGGATTCGAAGCTTTGCTTCTGTGACTACATAGTTTAGTTTGGGTTTCTTTTCTTTTCAATAATATTTCTTTTTTCAATCTTCCATCCTCTTTATTTTAATGCTAGATTAATATTCGACACAGATCACACAATTGATTAGCTCATTTAAGTACTTGATATAATCTTGCCTTGTTATAATTTTTTGTGTGCCATCTTTACGTAAGATTTTGTTGGAATGTTTTGGATTGGAGATTTGATTATATCAATGGGAGACTCGCCATTCATATAAACTCATAGATTTTGTTGACATATGTTGTGATTGTGGATCTTTTAACAGGAGGGTTTGATAATATGCTGAGCTGATGTGGTCATGAAGGAACATTGAGTTGAAGGGGGGAACTGCTCGTGCTGGACCCGGTGCAGCTCGGCTTAGACCTCATGGCTTGGTGAAGTCATGGCGTCATGGCTCGGCCTTCACCAGGCGTCGTTGTTCTTGTACGTATAAATAGATAGCCAGGTTTCTGACCATCATCGAATTTGTTAATCTGGAAACACAAATATTAGTTGCCTAGACATTTTGCCTCTTTTTGTCTTCATCTTCTGTCATAGGCACTAACACATTGTAATCTCAGTGATCTAGAATTAGTGGTTAACAGAATTGAGAAGCTAAAAATTAAAATTAATTCAAAATAATATTTTAGTTTTTATATATATAATTTTTTACATGATTAATATCATTTTATTTTCATTTTCTGTAATGCAAGTTTGGTGTTGGATGTTTGAAAAGATGTTTAATTATATATATTTTACTACGTCACATCGTAAAGTTTTTTTAAGGCCTCACATCATAAAGTCATCAATGCATTTTTTACATCATTTTTTTTAAGAAGTGACTAGATTCTCTTTACTTTCTTCAATCAGAAAACATTATGAAATTCATTCGCATGGGGTTCTCACATGAGAACACTTCTACTTTGGTATAAGATATGAGAATAAATCTGCGCGTTCAATTCTATAAACAGACGACCGAGATTTAATATTTTCGTTTGCATATAGAAAACAGATAACTTGCATATACGGAATAACTTGTATATGGAAAGCGGATAACTTGCATGTGAGAAGCAAATAACTTGCATAGTGAGAATCAAAGACTATCATATGCAACCGAAAAT
Organism: Ocimum tenuiflorum; assembly: GCA_001278415.1. Classification (NCBI taxonomy): domain Eukaryota; kingdom Viridiplantae; phylum Streptophyta; class Magnoliopsida; order Lamiales; family Lamiaceae; genus Ocimum; species Ocimum tenuiflorum. The sequence continues at coordinate 1,349 of AYJT01066974.1, forward strand.
ATTAAAAATAGAAGAATCAAATCCGTCCATTTCAAAATTTAATAGACGAGATTTGTTCTCATTACTCATCATATTTGGTGTTTTCATACGAATATGTTTCGATACGCATGACTATTAAATCGAGTAACCTGTGCTAAAATTACTTCAACAGTTACAATTTTTCGCTACGGAATTAAGCGTTTATCAAATTTAGACGTTAAAAAAAACGCCAGTAGGAAATGAATTTACACTTTAAGACAAGAATTGAAACGTTTTGCCAAAATAATTTACTACATATGTAGCTCCTCCAAAACTAAAAAATTTGTCTCCACGTTTACTTACATCTCAATCCAGGTATATTCTTGAGACCCATTTTGCCGAGGACAAGCTTAGGAATGGCTGGGGGGTTGGCCAGACCCATGCTCACACTGAACTCGTTTGCGAGCTCGACGAGTTTATACTTGTCTCGACCAATTTTCTTGTTGGAGTTGTAGTACCCGAGCCATGCCTGGTATGCTAATTCTTTGCTCTTCATCTCTACATCATTCAAGGCGCGTTCGACCTGCAACAACACGACGACTAAGATCTTACTGAACGTCCTCCATAAAACTACCAAGGAACGAAAAACGACAACACTTTCGTTCCAATAATGAAATGAAGATATTCTAAAATAGATGAATGAATATATTTTGATAATTTAAATTGATGAACGCATGAGGGATTGTGATGTGTTTTGAAATTCTTACGTTGAGAGCAATTGTTTGGAGATGTAAGATGGTGACAAACCTATGGGGCAAAAAAGAAATTGATAAAATTAAATTTGTAAAATAAATTCGCAAGTTTGTTTGCCCTATAGGTTAGCCCAAAAACCGAAAGGTAGAGGTCGTGAGGGCTAGTCTGATTGACATCTCTAGTTCCAAGTTACATATATAGGATTCAGAACCTAAAAAAAAAATTTCTTTTATATAATCAAATAAGATCTATTGTTGAGATATTTCCTTCTTAATTTTGATGTTTGTTTGTTTTAAAAATAATAATTGAAAAGTAACAAGCATATCATTTACAAAACAAACAAGCGTTAAAAAACCTAAAAAGGAAAAATCTCAACCTTAGATCTTACTAATACAACGGTTCCATTCATTCATATTTCCTATATATTGATGGTTGAGATCTTTTCTTTTTTAACTTTAAAATGCTTGTTACTCTGTTACTGTTAAATGATGCTTTAAAGCAAACAAGCATCATTTATACTGAAACAAGAAAAGATCTCAACCGTAGATCTTATTGGTCTTATGACTCATATTCATCCTATTTCTCGTGGGAGGATTTTTCCTATATGATCCACTCCCTATATATATAAAAGAATTAGTTGTTGAAAGATCAACAGCAAACTCGTTTCAAAGTTACCTTTTTTATAGTATTTGGATCAACCAATGGCTCGGTTGCCTTCGATATTGGTAAGTCATTGATGGTAGAAAGGAAGAACTCTTCCCATGGCGCCAATAGAAGTACGCCTTCCCCCTCTTTTCCTTTTCGTCCAGTTCGACCCAGTCGGTGTATATACTGCTGTTTGTCCGCTGGAACACCGATCTAAACACAAGCATGGAACGACATTCAGTCCTGGTACAATCGTTTGTGCTTATGAATTATGACTGTTGAAGAATATTTATGATTATCTCTTATTCATGGTTATCTTTTTATTTATGGTTATCTTCTAATGGATAGTAGAGATTTATAGAATCTTATTAGATATTCAGTACTTAGAATAAATAGGATCTTGTATAAATACTTAAATAGGTGACTTGGTTTATGAATAAAACTAAGAGAAAGAGAGAGAGATTATTTCTTCTCCCCATGTTTGGTTTTCCATATCTTCTATTTTATCGATAACAATGACAGTAGATCAAAAATCAAACGGAACTCATATGTTCACACACAGCCATAAATCTAATCATACGAACTACCAATGGTAAACAGATTCACCTGTACAACGAGGGTGACATTGGGATAGTCAACACCGCGTGCAGACACATCAGATGTCACAAGAATAAGACCAGTTGACTTCCTAAACTCCTCCGAAACTCTCGTCCTATAGTTTTGAGGTTTCCGAGAATGTATCTCCCTGACATTCAAGTTGAGCTCGCTGAGAAGCTCGGCAACAAGCTTCGTCATCATAGCAGTTGTGCAGAAAACAATCACCTGTTGCAAAGGAAAAGCATCATGGCATTGCATTGACAGATAAATGTTTTCGTTGTTTTTGTAAAGCTTCTGCTGCTCCCACAAAGTTCGCAATAAGCTTCACCTAAATGTCTTGATATCTATATTTTCTACTGCTAGGCTAGTTATATTTAATACAAAAAGAAATAATTTAGACACATTAACATGCTCAACTTTCTATGCTTGTTATTCTATTTTCTAATGTAATTTCAGGGGACGCTTAATAACCGTAATAAGATATTGATGGATTTGGATACCTTGTAGTTAACATCTTTTGCAATATGATCTTTTAGCAAAGTATAAAGAAGCGAAAAGTGCTTCTCCAATGGAGCAACTAGATGTTTCTGCCTGACCTGAAGATTTTAATATTGTAAAGAATCACCTCAGAAAAACAAAGAAAAGATACTGTAATGGGAAATTTAGTCCCAACATACCAGTGAATGTGTATCTTCACTTCCTTCCTCTACTGTGTTTATGTATTCATGGTCCCGTTTCAAAGCGACGTGGCTAATTTGACGAACCTGCATTACAAATGAGTTCAGAATTCACGGATATAAGGGGATCATGTGCTGAGAAAAATATCACCTCTGGTGGAATTGTTGCAGAGAACAGAAGCGTTTGTCGTTGTTTTGGGACAGCAGCGATAATTTTCTCTATTTCTTTGCGGAATCCCATGTTTAGCAAATGATCAGCTTCGTCTAGGACCAAGACTTGAATTCCCATCAGACGAGTTGCAAATCCAGATGTATTCTCTATGTGATCCCTCAGCCTTCCGGGTGTTGCCACAAGTATCTGCATTTTTCGAAACGAAAAAAATCATCAACCAAGAAAGCTGGAAACCAATAGAATGCAACTGAGGAAAAGAATAAATATTTCTGCTTTTGTTATAAGCTCAGATAATTGCAATGGCTAGTGGCAAAACCACATCAGGCTGATCTCATTTCTCTTTCATCAAACCTTCATTACATGATAAACTATTTGGAAATTTTCGATTGCATGTCAAACTATTCGAATTATCAATTATATGACAAATTATATGGATTTTGTGGTATTATAGGATGGATTGTTTCTGACTGCGCACCTTCGGACTTCTATATCACCACTTTAGTGCGGCTACGAAAAATCTGACTAAAACCTAAAATTAAAAAAAAAAATCCTAGAGTGCACAATCAGCTTTTTGTTCTCGAAAAAACACTGGTATATAATTGAACAAAATCCGTATAGTTTATCATATAAATGAAAATCAGATACTTTGACATATAATTGGAAATTTGCAAATAGTTCATCATGCAAACGAGGGTTTGGCCATAAGCATTCCATATATTGTAGCTCCATCATCGTGAAGTGAAAATGAAAACCTAGGCTGCTTCATAGACTCAACCCTTGTTGAAAGGTACACTATATAATGTGTAGATACAAGCTCTTGTCGGCAAGTGTTCGCCACATATCTTTAGACCTCACAAAGCATTTTATTACATTTTTCAATCTTACATGCCTAAGAAACCAAACAACCAGAGACAGATTGAACAGATAGAATACCAAAATTTATTTACAATATCTGACCAATTGGGGATCATCCGACTTCCATAGAGCTTCTAATTCTATATTCCATGGAAGATTTTAACCAAATAACTAGTAATATGGTTAATTGCCTGTTAGAGTAAAGACGATGGGTGAGTGAAATAAAAATGATTTATTGATAATAAAAAGAAAACATAAACTACAACTCTGTAGCCCAGAAGCAAAGCTCTGAATCCCAAGCGCTACGCGCTGTTTCCCAAATCAAGACTACAACTCTCGATACTTTTCTCCTCAAGAGTAACCCTGTTTATAGATACTAATAACTCTTAAGAAAATCTAATAAATTAGAGCCCAAGAATGAGGCCCTATGAAAATTACCTAAAACACAAAAATTAGAAAAGTAAACTTAACATAAATAAAGAACTAGAAAATAACTCAAATTACGAAACTGAATTTCTAACGTTACCTGGCATGGATTGGCTTGCATTCTTTTTTGTTCCTGAGCTAACTGGGTGCCTCCTATGACAACTTGAGCGCCAATAGAAGGATGATACTTCAACAATTTCTTGGCCTCAGCAGCAGCCTGACTAGCAAGTTCTCGGGTTGGGCATATGATGAGCACGAATATTGGAGGTCGCTTTTTATCCCTGGCTGTAGAGGATGATTTTGCCACAATTTCAATGGCAGGAAGCTGAAATTGACAAAATAATTATAAACATTATGGAACTGTCAGCATTTTCTAATATCATCATAGAAGATTAAATTCGGCTGTTCTATAATGTATAAAATACAGAAAATGGGTATCGCTGTCACATTCGCTTGTTAGAATCATCCTCAGCAGTAAAGAGCAACTGAAGTAATAAGACAAAACTCTTTACCAGAAAAGCAACAGTTTTCCCTGTGCCAGTTTTTGCCTTGGCCATGACATCCTTACCTGAAACAGCAAAGATCATTAGAGAATAGCTACGAAAGAGTATTCAAAAGAAGAAGCTCACTAAAGAGAAGATTCCTGGAATTCAAGAATGGGAATAGTATTGGAGCCATACATCTATAGCATGATGCATTCATAAAGTTGAAATATATGTTCGCAAATCTATAAACACGAACCCATATATGGAACCAGAAACACTATTTTTAAGATAAGAGAAAACCAAAAACGACAGACAGCTAGCCATTCAAAATTTTTAGTTAGAGAAATATTAAAAACTATAAATTCTTCAAGATGAAGAATCACAAAAGGCATGGGAGAATTCTTACTTCAAGTAAGACATTATTCTAACTCAGTTTTGGAACAACTGATTATGTTTCTATTAGAAATGCCCCCATAGTAAACAGAAGAGGATGTAATAAAAGCATAAAGACTTTCTATTTCTTGCAGATAAAAATTTTAATTTATCAGTACTTCCAGCATCTGTAAGAAATCACAACCGATTAACTTCTGAAGTTTATATCTACCTTTCAGAATGACAGGAAGTGTTGCCTCTTGCACCATAGTCATCTTTACATATCCAGCATCTTTTATTCCTTTAAGTGACAATGGCGAGACTGAACATTGATCAAACCTGTGGAGCATGGCCATACACGACTTTTAAAGAATGTATATACATATATAGATACATTTATCAACAAATACGGAATCAAACCAAATTGCTTGATGCTCGAGTTTTGTTCGTCGGTTTGAGCTTGGTTTGATAAGCTATCAAACAAAGCTTGAACATAATAATGTGTTTGGTGGGATTTAAATCTCAGCTCGAACTCAAGCTTGGTATACAAAAAATGAAGCAAACAAGTATAGAAAAACTACTGAAGCTTGACTCACGTTCAGCTCGACTAAACCGTATTCAAAGGTTCAAGCTTAAGTTGATAGGTAAGCTAGACAAGCTCAAAATTGAATTTCAAAGCTCAATACCATTTCAAACAAGCTTGATCAAGCGTTGTTTCGACTAGACATTGACTTATTGATGGCCCTAGCTACAAACAGTATATGTATAAGTGATACATTAATGCATGAGATCTAACACAATCTTCTTTACTAAAATTTTCCAAAACCCAGATTTTGAGCAATGCGTACTTCTTGTTCTTGTATTTGTTACCATATAATGCAGTTTACGATGCCAACAATGAACAACTAAGCTAGAGGCATCTTCATACAACAGAACACAATTAACATAATATTCTACTAAACAACAAATAGTCAAAAATTATGCTGCATTTCATGATTCCCAATCGACAAAATATATTTAGACAAGATACATGAACACACCACATTATAAACATAGCGAATTACAGCATGAATTCATGCTAACGATATATGCTTATGCGCATCCAGTTATTGTGTTCTCTATTCTCCCAAAAGATCATCTAACAAAGGAATGCTGCATATACAACTGGAAGCTCAGAATTCACCTGCTCTCACTAAGATACGAATCAGTGCTTTGCAATGAGCTTTTAGGAAGTTCATTAGGCTCGGCTCTCACCACTTCCTCCTCTTCGTCTTCGTCCACCTCCTCCCATTCATCACCATCTTCATCACTGTCGATCAATTTCCTAAAATTCGTATATCCCATCTCTTTTCCCTCTTCCACCTCTGCCTCCTCATCCCCCATATCCTCATCATCTCTGACAACTAATCCTCTTCTTACCATCCTTTTCCCTCTTTTATTCGTTGCAAAACCACCACCTCGATCGCCACTTCTCCCCCCTCTATTACCATATGCCATTCCTAACCCTCTCTCACTCCGTCCATTCTTTTTCCTCCCACCATTCCTAGGGGCAGACTCGGAATCTCTATCAAAATTGCTCTCTCTTCTTCTCTTCCCAGACCCACTCTTCCTACCATTATCTTTACTATTGCCATCACTACAAACTCGAGTTTTCTTGAAGGGACTCGATTTCAACCCACCACGGTCAGCTACGTAAGCTTCATCCTCAATCAAACTCTTGTGCGATCCTGCTCGCGCACCCGGCCCGAAACCCGAACTCGTCATATCCTGGTCCGAACGCGTTGACAAACTCGGGCTAACAGAAACCTCCTCTGCAAAACGGCGGGCCTGTGAGGGAAGACTTCTCACAAAACGGGTCTAATAATGGGGTGAAATGGGATGGGGGGGCTCGACCGGGGTGTCATTTTGTGAAAATTTGGGACGGCGAGAAGGGTAAAATGGGAATATGAAAAATTTTCGAAGAAATTGAAGAGTTAGGGTTTAAGGTTTGACTTCCCCCAATTCTGGTGGATAGAATAATTAGGGTTTTAAGACTTTGAACGAGTGATACGTCTCAACTGTCGAAATCACGTCTTTTTATTTTTATTTTTTTTAACTGGCGCGGATGTCCCACAAATATTCAAATTCGTGAACTTTAAAATTGTGGAAAATATGCTTACCACTATTTACCGAAATAACCTCGTTTTGCAATCGAATTATGTAATTTTTTTTGGGCCGGGCCTCGTTACAAAATAAAGAGTAATTTATGGGTTTACCATTTTGTGTCCACAAGATTAATTAAAGCATTGCCTATTAGGACAATAGTATAATAAATATTATTTTAATGTTATAACTCGAACTTATAACCTAATGCCAATAAAAAAGACGTTTAATCATCTACACCCTAAAAAGGTAGACTTTACCAATATTTTATAACATTATATTTATAGGTTTTTCTTTTATTTGTATGGTCAGACATTTTAAGTGCGACGAGGACCAATTCCTAAGTTGGCCCTGATAAATGAGCAAATCGAGTCAAATTTTAGATCTCTACTCGTATACGAGTATATATCTACATCGTATTTTATTATAAAATGTGTATTGCACGTATCATACTTGTTACATATTAGTCATGGGTTCGTCACTCCATCAATCACTAATATTTTGATGGACGATTTATCTACAAAAACTAAAATTAAACTAGTGTTTAAATTATTGTCAATTTTAGTTTTTGAGGCAATTATTAAAAAAACAAAAACATGTTTTAGCATGTTCACGTCTCTACACTCATTGGGGAAGTGGGGCCCAAATTATTTTTCATTTGTCATTTTTTAGCAACTTACTTTATATTTTTTGTGGATTTTTTTGGTGTGTTTGTATTTTTGTAGCAACGATGAAGTTAACATAACTTTTTTTTTTTTGAGTTTGGGATGGAAAAATGGGGATTCGAACCTTAGACCATTCTCATTTGAATGATCTTTACACATAAGTCTTCACCAGTTGCTTCCAGAAGGGATGAAGTTAACATAATTTGATGAACTTCACCTCCTCCTATATTTTTTTAGACTAGCAAGAACTACAAAACCTATTTGAGGATATGATCTTAGTAAACCAAGCCCATACATAATAGTTTGCTTAAAACCCATGAAAAATTAATTAAATATAAACTTCTAGACTCAGATAAAATGTTGGCATTGTTTGAACATTGGCACATTTCACACTAACTATAATAGTTAGTATTCATGAATATCTTTAAAATAAAAGCGTATTCATTTTAGTTTGGGCGAATTGTACGTGGGTAAATTCTATGTTTCAGTCTTGGAACATATGAGGTCAGTAAAAATGTTTCAAATGATTTTATGATTCACATATTCACATAAATTTCATCTAAGTCTATTTAAATCGGTAGTCTTGAGAAACAAATCGAGAATCTTGGCCCTATTTAATCTACCAAACACATCCCCCATGCCTATCAATGACAAATACATTGCTATCAATAATGTAAAAAGAAGAAACTATTCAATTAAACTTCATTCAATTCACGAAATGTCCCTAAAAAAAATTACCGATATCTATAATGTAAAAAAACAAATCCAACTGATGATCGTAGTCATTATCATTCACTTATAATTCAAAAGAAACTCCCTCAAAAAAACACATTCAAAATTCTTTTCTATTTTTTCTCTCTCCTCAACAAAAAAAAATCTAATCAAACAACTTTTATAACTTTTTTAAGGTATTTTTTCAGGAAAAAGAAAAAAAACTTAAACAAACGGAGCCCGACTATATTTGTTTACGT
>AYJT01066977.1:0-11840 GCA_001278415.1 Ocimum tenuiflorum
TTAGTCTTAAGTGGAAAATCTTGAATTTATTAAAGCAAAAGTTGTTGAGGATATTGAACTGCAACAATTCTTAGTTGTATGTGTTTATGTCAATTTAAATTTTATTTGACATTTCTCCTACGAGTCTTTTTCCGAGATCCCCCCTGATTTTAATCTCGTAACATAATTGGTAAAATATTATACTAACATTTTGAAATTAAGATATAATATTCATATATATTAAATACACATAGACTTTAACAAGTTTTTATTAAAATTATAATTAATGTATCATCATGTTCATTTGTTTAAATATCCCACTTCAACCAATTATTAACTAAATAAACTTAATTTTTTATTATATTTTCCTAATGTATATAAGATTGAGTTAAAATTAAGCTTTTTAAAAACACAATTTGATATAAACTGGTCAATTTCAAAATTTTCGATTCTTGACTACTCTGCTAATTATGGCACTATTAGAGTTTTTTATTTTTTTAATATATATAGTTATAAAGCACAAATTTAATTTAGATAAGATACCATGAAATTAGTAAATGAGGATAAGGAGAAAATCCAATATTCCACCAATCATAGTCTAACCTAGTTAGGATTTCCATGCCCTTATGTCGTCTATGATAAATGCGATTTTTGTTCTAATTTGTGTGGTGTGTTTGCATGGTTTTGATGTGGATAATTAGGTGAAATATAACATTTGTCATGTATTTACGTGAAATTGGATTAATTATGCTTTTGTTCGTTGTTTTTAATGTTTTCATATTATTTATGAAAACTATTTAATTAAAAGGAAGAAACTCGAGAAAATTAGAGATAATAATTGATCAACTCTCACATGCGAAGTGATGAGAATCATTTGGGATCTCCATTAACTAATTGGCAAACCTCCAAACAAGTTCAGTCGGGCTCGAATTCAACTCAACTGAAGTTGAATTTTTCAAGTTCAAATTCGACTTAGTGTTGAGCACATTAAGCTCAAACTGATCTTGATTGAGCTTGAATATATTTGTTTTTCTTTTTTTTTTTTAATAAAATACATAAGTCATTTATATAATATGACAAATATGTAATTAAGTTCGGGGGTAAAATATAAATTATATTAAGTTTAGTAAGGCTAATTCTGGTTGAAGTTGATGCTCGCGAGCTCATCGAGTCCAGCACACCAAAGTTGAGCTTGAGACCTACTCGAGTCATTCAAACTTCAGTTCAATGCTATATACATAACATCGAGTTCATTTCAAATTTTTTCAAGTTGATTCCAATTAGCTTGCGAGTAAGATCGACTCAATTACAACCTTACAAGACGTCCAATGGTCGGAGTGGGGGCTTAAATAGCCCTAGTATTGTGTATAAACAATCTACATTTTTTTAAGAATAATACACTACCTTCCTTTATTTGAGTTGTGATATGTAACCCAAAACTCATAAGAGATCTTGAATTAATAACAATCTTCCATTACTTAAATCCAACTAAAATTAAAATGATGTTTTAAAAATCGGTTTTAAGAAAATATAAAATACTATTTCTATCAAACAATAGATTAAAATATTTTGGAGATATTTTAATGCTCAACCAAGCATAGTTTTGATATTTTACATGGACAACGGCATTCTAATCATACATACTTTTGGTGGTCCCATAAATTTAAATTGATTGTTGTTTTTCAAAGAATAATCGCTTTTGAACAAATACTGTCAGTGATAAATATGTTTATAATTAACAAATTACGTGTTCAAGAATAAAAGGTGAGGTCTATCACCCCGGGATACAGTGGTAAGCACATTTCCTATGACCTTAAATGTCAAGGGTTCGAGTCTGTGTGGACATCCGTGTGAGTTTATTTAATATTGTGCTTAAATTTCCAAGGAATAAAAAGTAAGTCTACCACCTCGGGGTGCTGTTATAAGCACATTTCCAATGACTTTAAATGTCAATGGTTCGAGTTTATGTGAGAATATTAAGGTAGGATTCATTTAATATTGTGCTTAATTAAAAAATAAATGAAAGGTGATAGTTATGTTGCAATAAAATTTCTCTTAAGTAGAAATTTCTACGCTACAAAAATAAAATGAACTCCAAGCTTCGTATATAAGTAGGGATGCCAATTTAACTCGAAACTCGCTAGTTGGTCTGAATCTCCCGAATAAAATAACGACTAGGATTGAAAAATTAGGACCCGAAAAATAATTAGCCCGACCGAGCTGGACTTGCCGTGTTCGTGGGTCAATCGAGCTGCCACCCACAGGGCCACGGGTCAATCCGTCGGGCTAGGACATTTTTAAAAGAAAAATATGTATTTTATATATTATAGTGGTGTGCTACACATATAACTCTAATGTTGTTTTTTTCAAATCCCCCTAACAAGAGATTTTTTTTTCTATTTTTTATTTTCAGTTATTACATAATTTATTTTCCTTTCCCCTTTTTTCTTCTGTTATTTTTCTTCGTTTCCTTACCCAACTTATTACTTATCAACTTCATTTGATTTTCTACATACATATATATATATATATATCTATTATAAATACTATTTTTATATGTATAATGACATTTTGTCTTTCATTTTTTTTTCTCCCTTTCCTTCATTGTGTTATATTTTTTACTTTTTATTTAATATTCATTATTTTCTTTTCCATTTCTTGTCTTACTTATTATGCTGAAAATATTACTCATTAAATATTAATTACAAAATTTAAAACTTACAATTTACATGAAATAGTTAACTATGTTTGACGTAACTATTTCGATTGCTTAGACAGTGGTCACTTAAAAATTGATGTAATTTGTATCTCTTTCAAAAACAAACTATGATTAAATATTTTGTTATTTTGTCCTGGCGCTTGAGATGAGATGACATTAACATTGGTTTTTGTTGATTGTTTTATATTTCTCAATTTCGGGATTATTAAAATATTTATATATTTTATTTATAAAAATAAATTATTAAATTTGCCGGCCTGACAAATAGTGGTGGGTTAGAGTTAAGTTCAGGAATTTTCACTCTGAAAAAAATTTCAATTCGATAGGAAAATGTAGTTTTTTTACGCGTATTCAACGATGAGCCATTGGTCATTGTCAAATTTTTTTGAGGGGATTAAAAAAAAAAAGCAGAAAAGAAAGAATTTGTTTCTCTCATTAATAAGTAAAGAAAAAAGAAAGAAAGCACTAAAACAATTGAGGGAAAAACTTGCGTTAGACCTTCTAAGCAATTTAGGCGGATCTAAATAATTCATTTTCATAAACTCAAACTCATGCCTATCATGGATCATAAACCCAAACTCATATTCTTCCTAATTTTAAACCAAAAACCGCCTAAATTGTTTAGACGGTCTGATCGAAAACCTCCTAATATTTTTAAAGTTAGATAAGGAAATGAAGATGCTCACAAGAGCAGTGGTCCAGTGTTGCATGCCATGGGATCTCCTAATCAAAATGTCAATTTGATGGACAATGAGATCTACAATGTGGGACCACATTCTTGTGGGCCCATCACTTATATAGATACATTATATATATATATTATATTTGAAAATTTGAAATTTAAGGCCAAGAATATTATGGGTAAAAGAAACAAACAAAAAACAATTTGGGACTGCCCTTACTGGCTGCAATAATGCACACAGTCATTATCTTAGACCCTAAAAGAAAAAAACTGAAATAATTGTATGCTTTTTTTTATTAATTTTAGAAAATATGATTTCAATTAATTTGTTGAAATAAAAGAAAATATATGAAAGTATGGTTTAGAAAGAGCTGGTAGTTTCCAAACATATTTATATGGCCTACATAGTTATGTCTAATATTCTCTCCATCAACTTTTCTATTTTCTCTCTTTCTTTTGTTCAAGTCTGAAAAAAACAAAACTTATTAACATTATTATATTCTAAATTTGCATTAATATATACTATCTGAAATTTCATATAAATGTACAAACTATCAAAAATTATTTAAATATAGAATAAATTATAAAAAATTGTTCAAATACAGGATAATTTTCAATTTTTTGCATCAGAATACTGAGTTAATATACCGTATTTTAAGAAGTTCAAGATTAGTTTTCTTTGATCACACTATAATTATGAATGCAATACATTGACTATATTTTTTTTGTTCGAAAAACAAATTCATCCTATATTTGAGTAATTTATGATAATTTATACATTTATACAAAATTTTAAAAAAATTATATTATATAAAGAAAAAACGCATAATTTAAAATATAATTGAATGTTTTCTCTTAAATTTTGTGTTTTGGCGTTTCGTTTCCACTTACAGTACGTATATGATCCTTTTCAACAGTTTTAAGTGTTTTCTTGCTATGACATGACCTAATTATAGAATTTAAAAAATGAAAAGTGAAAAATTAGTGTTAAATTCTGTCCCATTATTTGAAAATTATACAATGATACAAGAATAATTGTAATTGCAAACACAATTTTTAAATCTTTATATAGATCCAAAATTAAATATAAAAAAATATCATTGAAATGTTATTTTTATTTCAATCCCGTTTTATAGATTTTGATCAATTTTATAAAAATATAAAATACTACAAAAATAAAAATAATTTCCTTTGAAATAAAAAAGTATGTTTTTTAAACATGCCGCGTGAGATCCACCCGACCGGTGACAAAAATAATCAAGATAAAATTACATAATAGAATATAGTTTGGAATAGAATTACATATTTTTAAAACAATAAAATAAAGTTGGAGTATTCTCCATTCAGGATCCAAAAAAATGGTTTAGTTTTTGATTAAGGACCTAAAAAAATATTTCTCAATTCAGGACCTGAAAGATCTCAAAATTCTCAATTCAGGATCTTGAAGATCTCTAAAATCCTCAACTCAGAACCGAAGATCATTACATTCTCAATTTAGGACCTCATAACCCGAACGAAAATTCATCTTTCAGATTCTGTATCAAGAACTAAACCGTCTTTTGAGCTCAGAATCGTTAATATTCCAATTTATAATTTAATGAAAAACAAGATAAATTAACATAATTTTCATATAAAAACATCCAATTTTTATAAATCTTCTTTCTTCTCCCCTTTCTTTATCCTTCACCAACTACTGTTCAAGAAAATTATCTACACACACACGCCCTCTCTCTCTCCTTCCCTGCTGTGACAACAACAACTAAACCACAATAAAACCCCTCACGAGATTCAACATATCCACCATTTTTCCAAAGCCAAAATCAATCCTCCATCGCTCTGACCATCCATTACTAGATTTGCCTTTCCCACACTTTACAATTTAATGCTACAAAGCTGTTCCCCTCAACCAATCTACTCAAGTTTTCTTGCGAGAATGCAACCTTAGCTGGGTTCCGAAGAGGAGGTTTCTTCATCTTCTTTGAATTCTGGGTCCAAATTTTTGGAGTTGAATCTGCTGTTCTTCTGATATGGGGTTGCGTAATTCGTCGAAGTAAAATTTTTTAACCGTTTGGGTATTTGTAGTCGAAAGTTTCTTGAAAAGGTAATTTAATTTATCTCAGGATTATTTCTATAATCTGAAATTTGTATTATTTTGTCTATCTTGATGATACTGCTGCCTTTTAGGTAATTTTGGTGGATTTATTTATTTTCTGAGTAAATTTTACTTTGATTTACTAAAATTGGGGTAGATTTTAAGTACTTGTATCAGTTCACAGATTCTACAGATTTGTTGTCATTATTTTCTTGTGAGAATATAAAAATGAAGCTTTTGAGCTTTATATTTTGGAATTCTTCCAACTTTTCCTCCCCCTTTTTTGTTCTGGAGAAATTAATTAATCAATTAATTAATTCCATTCTCTTGTTTTTACCGGTTGAGCTGTTAGAGTAGTGGATTTTCATTATAAAGTTGAAATCTTGGTTTGAAATGCGCCAATTCTTTGCTACTATGTCATATTCTTTTTTCTGATGAGAAAATATTATGAACTGTAAAAAGTGGCCTGATAAGTTGGATGCAGAAAATTCTGCCTTATTTTGCTAGCATAATATGGATTACTTCTAAAACGATCCGTTTCGATAAAAGTTGCTAACAGAATATATTGACAATGTATTCCAACACAATTAGTGATTTCTTGATTTTGAATATGCATACTTGTTTTGCTCAAATGGGACCTAAAAGATTATGTGTATCGACGTACATTATGAAGCGTTTCGTGTTGCCAAGATGCGCTTTCTTGATCTTGATTTGGTCAGTATCACTGATGCACTCTGCTGCCATTGATGCTTCTGGTTTATCAAATGAAAACCTATTTCCTCAGAGGAAAAAAATTGAAAGAAAAAGTGCACATCTTTATAGCTGGCATGCGATTAAAATGCTTGTTCCCCCCTTCTTCCTTAACCTGGATCGAGTAAATAGTTCTACGAACGAATGGATCGTATATAACAACTGATTTTTCTGTTTCAGGTGGAGAAATACCATCCAAGATACTGCAGCTTCATGGAGAACTGTTCTCAGCTTGCTTATAGTTAAAATGAAGAAGGTTTTAACTCTTAGATTTTACGTTATTATTGTTTCGTTTTGGGATTGTTATGCCAAATAATGCTCGGTGTGTCCCTGGGTTTCCCCTTTTATGTTCTTGATTACGTTTATTCCAAATCATTCTTCTTCCGCAACCAAAAAAACAGAGGGAGAAAATGGAGTTATGTTGGTAATCCTTTCTCCTTCTCTAAAAGAAAATGAAATGCTCGATGTTCTTGCAGTATAATGACCACTTCCGCTCTGCTTTCTTGGCCAATGAACGTCCATATAATTACAAACTTCATTTTTAAAATTTAGCTACATATACCTAAATGTTGTGTCGAATTTCAAAATTGACATCCTTTTCTTCTTTTGTTTGCTGTATGATTGATATAACAAAATTCTTCACAGGATCAAGTAGAATTACAAGACGTTAAGCCTAATATTGTTTCACATGATTCCCAAACCGAGCCGCCAAATAATGCCACAGAGACTGCTATACCGGACTCAGCTTCTGTCTCGGCTCCAAACAACGACAACAGAAAAGTATCCCGTGAGGATATTGAACTTGTAAGACTATAATATATTATATATCTCTATCCTTTTTCTTCTTAATGTTGTCTACCTATATGTTGTTAATTTGTTGTTTTGATATGTTTTAGGTCCAGAATTTGATAGAACGATGTCTACAGCTGTATATGAATAGAGACGAGGTGGTAAAGACATTACTGAATCGCGCTAGAATCGATCCTGGCTTCACAACATTAGGTAGATATCTTCACAACGTTAGCTGTATATGAAAATACAGTTGCAATGCTCAAGTTTTATTAACTTGTTTTGTCTTTAATTTTTCTTTCTTGGTAGTGTGGCAGAAGTTGGAGGAAGAAAATGCTGACTTCTTCAGGGCCTACTACATAAGGCTTAAATTGAAGAAACAAATAATCTTGTTCAACCACTTGCTAGAGCATCAATATCATCTGATGAAATATCCCGTGCCTCCGAAGGTTCCTTTAGCTCCCATGCAAAACGGAATTCATCCGATGCCTGGTAAACCTTATCTTCTGATTTAGGGTGGATTTATGTTCTGTTTTACCTGCTATATATATGGTATTCAGTAGTGCATCAGAACCTCAAATTTGTGCCACTTTTACTTTGAGTTGATTGCATTTTCGGGACACTATCTCATTTCATTATGGTCCCAATAGTTGCATTTTCAGTCCTGTACTTGCATTTTTGGTCCCATTATAAATGATTTTTTTGCACTTTTAGTCCTAAAATTACTTCACTCTCAATACAATTTTATATGTTATCTTGTTGTTAATAAATAAAATACTTGATACCGTAAATATAAGTTTATTGATACTAAGGCTTTGTTTGTTATTTATTTATATATTTTTTATTTTTTTTGGAAAAGTGTATTCCATAATTTTGGATGGTAGAATTCCATACAGTATACATTTGAAATTTATCTCTGATTTGTCTCTCACCTTAACTAAGAAATGTAAACAAATTGACTTTTCATAACTTTTCAGGGTACTTCACTTTTTTAGGATACAAAACAAATGGAGCCTAAATGTGTAAAAAAATCGTCAATGGCGGGACCAAAAATGCAAGTATGGGATTAAAAGTGCAACTGTTGTGACTAATATGAAATAGGACTCTGTCCTATTGGATAAGAATTGCAATTTACTCCTTTTTCTTTATCCTATGAGAAAGAATTCACTCGTGAAGGTTTCATGGAAACTGCCTTGCTTGGTTTTTACTATCAATAATGTTTCTGTATGCACATCTCGAGTTTATTCATTCATTCCATTCCTTGTTTCTCTGTTTTCATTTTAGGCCTTTACCGTCTGTTAGCAATGCAATGAGTATCGTGATAGGCGAGAAAAATGTGGATGCAAGTACAAAATGATCTTGCTTTCTTTACTCAATTCTTCATTTCTTCTAGACATTGTATGTAAAGATGTTTCCGGTGTTATTCGTACGCATAATATTGATCGAAGATGATCTTAGATATGATATTTTCTATCCCAACTATGCACTTAAATGTACTCAATGTAGTATTTGGTAGCATTTTAGAAGGCGAAATAAATTGAGCATTATATTATGTTATACTATATTATATTGTCATCATTATTGAGCATCACTTCTTCGCAGTGCAGCCAATCTACCGATGGGATACCCCGTTTTACCACACCCGCCAGTGCCGGCTACTGGACAACCTCATATCGACACCATGGGCTATTCGACATCTAGCTGTCACATTGTCAATGGAGTTCCTGCCCCTGGAAATTTTCATCCGATGCGTATGAATTCTGGACACGAGTGAGTCCCTTCTAGCATATGGCATTCTTAATTTTGTTTTCTTAGTTTAACGTTATGTATGCATGTTATACCTTGTTGTCAATGACTTTAACCACTTGCTTATTCGTGAATCGTGATTTGCGATATTGGTTGAATGGAATGCTGTATGTTAGAACACGTTACTCAAATTCCTGAAATCGGTTGCTCGTATCTGCTAAAAGAAGATTATTTATGGTCTATCCCATATCCTGGATAAACATACTAATACCATTTTGGCCAAACCCTAATTGCATGACAAACTATTTGAAAATTTTCAATTGCATGACAGACTATCTGAATTTCCAATTACATAACAAACTATGTGGAACGGATTATTTTCTCCAGCAACGAAAACTGTCTATGAACCGTCAAACTTCCATGTCGTCAGTTTAGTTTGGCTACGGAAAGCTTACTAAAACCTAAAATTGAACAAGTCGACTGTACTTTACATTGTCGGAGAAAACAATCCATCATATAATTGAACACAATCACATAGTGTAATTGAAAATTTTCGAATAGTTTATCATGCAGTCGAGGGTTTGGCCAACCTTTTTTGAAACCTGAAATTGAGGTTATCACCATTTCTTAAAGGGTTTTAAGTAATCTGATTAAAAAGTAGGGAGATTAGTCACAGTAAGTACTTTATGTTGTTCTTTGTTTATCTTATCTTCTTTTTTAAATTACGCTCGAGCTTCGGAATTTTGATGACATGTTCACTTGTCTACAGTATGGCGATCGACGCTAATACAGCCGATGCATCACCCATTATGCCACCAAACAATGCCATGTCATCCATGTCGGATATGCCAGTGAGCCCGACGTCAGTGGCATCGAGTGGGCATTTTCCATTTAGCGCATCGGATATATCAGGCATGGGGGTCGATTCTTCAGCACTCGACACGGCTTTTACTTCCGAAGTGGCAAGTTCAGTCGGTCTACAGCTTCAACCGGAAAATGGCGTCGGAAATTCTAGAGACTCCCTCGCTCAGATTCCGTGGAATTTTAGTCTTTCAGACCTAACAGCAGATTTATCAAACTTGGGAGGTAATTTGAGACTATATTTACGTCCACAGTCAAAATATGGTGTATACCGAATTTCTATACCATGGCAAACTCTTTGGTATACCGAAGTTATGGTATGTCAAAATATGCATGGTAATAATATGCATATCATTACCATGTCGAAAGTTTGGTATACCGTGCCGTACAATATACCTCAATTTATAAAAAATGAATGGTCAACGTAATGATATACTAAAAATGCAACATTCACATTCCCCAAATAAAAGAAATAGGAAATAAGGGTTTAACTTCGGTACGGTAAATTACGGTATACTGAAGATTAGCTTCGGTACGGTATGATAGAAATAAGTGTTTAACTTTGGTTAGGTATAAATATAAAAATTAATATTTTATTACTCCGGTATCTAACAAATTTCATACTGTTACTATACTGAAAATTATCGATAACAACCGAAAATCAAGTTATACTGCAATTTGGTATTTTGGATAATTTTTCGCTATGGTATGTCCTGTATATCGGTATTTTGGTATTTTTTCCCATCCCTAGATATTTTATAGCATGCTTTCTCATATTTTTATATGATGTTGGGCAAAAAAATAATAATGTGCAGATTTAGGAGCGCTAGGGAACTATCCCGGTTCGGCATTTTTGCCTTCTGATTCCGATATATTACTCAATTCTCCAGAGCAAGAAGATATAGGTGAGAGAGGAAATCACCGTGTTTCGCATACTTCAACTTTTTCTACAGTTTTGTGATCAATGTGTGGCTTTGTTTCAGTAGAGGAGTTCTTTGTGGATTCGGATTCGATTCCTGGACAATGCCCGCCCTCAGACGAGGAGAAGTCGTAGCCCGAAACCTAAGGTGAGAGGCTGTTTGGCAAACTTAGTCTAGGTTGAGGTGATGTAAAATGATGTATGATTAAAGAAACAAGATGAATAGTTTTTTTCCACATTAGGGTATGATGATGAGGGCATAATAGTAAACAACCATGTCTAGAAGCTGGAATTATTGGGTAAAAATAGTTGCTCCATCTTGTGTTGTAGTTCTAGTTCTAGTTCTTTTTTCTTTGGGTTATGTATGAAGGATAGTGCACCATGGTATGCAATCTCACAAACCAAGGTTTTATCATGTTGCCTACTTTGGTGGTGTTTTGATTCTGATGATTGGTTCAGGTTGAAGTTCGAGCTCAATTTTTTTTGTATTTTATTGATTTTGGTAAAGAATTTCAAATGATTTATTCTTTATGGGTCAGTATGTGAAGATCTTCTCGAACCAAAGACCACCTTACTTTTTCAATCTAAGTGGGCAAGTGCAACAATGGCCCCCTCTTTCTAGTATACGTAAAATTACACCCCGATGTTCCCGTTGTAACTCAAACTCGTGACCTAATGTCAACGGAAAGAATTTGAGGTCGTCGAGGGCTTTCCATATTAGGATATGGTCGTCAAGGATATATAGAGCACCATGATAGCACCCTTACAAAACAAAGGTTTTATCATATTGTGGTTTATTTTCTATTCTTTACTTTGCCTACTTTGCTAGGGATTTGGACAATCTGACGTGCATTTTCACAATCCGACAATACAAATATATGCATATTATATACATATGCTTTTGTATTTTCATATATATGTAGCTACCATATGCTAGACTGTATGTTGTTATATGTAGCACAACATCTTATGTTGTGCCAAATGCATAGTAAAGGATCCCGATTTCTTTGCTAGTGCTTGGATTTGACCAGCAACTCGTGTTTTTGTTTTTTGGATGTTACGTGTACAATGATTATGATTTACCACGACGTGTTTACCTATAAAATATGAGAGCAAAATATTATGCTGGTAAGTTTTGGCATCATCTCATTCTTTTTCCGTCGAGATTTTTCGTGTTTCATGTTCTGTTTTAATATCCTTACTGTAATTATTACATGCCCCATTTAACTTCAAGATTTTGCTATAATAAATAATAATGGTTTCTAAAAAACCACAACAAATATATTACATTTCGACCACGATA
>AYJT01066979.1:0-10007 GCA_001278415.1 Ocimum tenuiflorum
TTATGAGATCACTCTCAGTTTAAGAAGCCGACGATAGTGTTCCTTAAATAAGGCCCATAATAATGAATACATTAGAGTTCTAAAAAAACAAATTTTGAACCAATCGAAAGTTTAAAAACTCGTAAACACAAAATCTTAAAATGCATAAAATTCGCCTAACCCGCTAATCATTGTTTATTACTTTGCGTATATGTATACATAATTGTATTTTCTAAAAATATACATGTGTCAGTCCCATTATATATTTTTCCCTTTACTTATAAATCTTCTGCCCCACTTCTTTGAAATTTTTGGGTATGCCACTGCCGCTGCCTCAGTCGCCCACCCCACCTAACTCCGCCACCTAGGTGCCGATTAAAAAACCTCTGCCTACTAGTACTGATTACATTGTTCTCGATTCAGAAAGGAGCAGCCTAGGCCGATTTTTTACAACAACATACATATATACTTATAAGGTGATGATGCACCCCTAGGTGATAAATGAAAATAAATCTAAACCATCCAATTTTTCAATGGACGAATAAGAATAACCCAAAATTATGCACTTGGTATAATGCATAATTCCGTATAAAATTATGCGTAATTATATTTGCTCAAATCTCAGCCATTAGATCTCGGAATTTAACGAATATTATTGATCATTATCATTTATCACCCAGAAAACACTCATCATCAGATTACCGACATACGTATGTATATATGTGTGTGTAATAACACTTACTGGTTGCAGTCATATTTCCGATCAATAGGAGGCATGTTATAATCCACGCCACACTTCTGCGGAAGGGCAGCGAGGATCTTGGGGTCGTAGATGATAACCGTGGCAAGATTCCTCTTGAAACAGTGACAAATCGCCACCCGATCTTCTTTGGTTGGGGCCATGCTGCTCACTTTCTGCATCCCTTGGCAGCATTTCTGCGTCGGATTCGTCCCCGTTTCAAGATAAATGTAGCACGGGACCAGCTCTTTCGATGCGTCGAAGCACGACGGCGCAGACACCGCTAGCTTCGAGAAGAAGACGAAGAGAAGAGCGATGGTGAAGAAGAGACGATTCATTTTTGTGCACTACTAGTTATTAAGTAGAGTGTTTGTTTGTGCCAACACAGAATATTGCAATGGAGCTTATATAGAGATCAGAGAGAGCTGCATGTGCATCTAGGAGTATGGTCCGACGAGTCAAATTGAACATCACCGGTAGGGGTGTAAATGAGCCGAGCTACTTAGGTTCACAAACATGTTCGAGCTCGAGCTCGAGTTCGAGTTCGACCTTGTAGGCTATTTCGTGTCCCACATCGGTGGTGAATGGATGTTGTCCATAATCTTGATGGTTATAGAACTATCGGTGGAACAAGGTACTAAGGATTCATCAAGCTTGATTCGATCTTGAGTCGAGCTCGATCCTAGTCTATTTTTCACGATTCAAGTTCGATAATTTGTTATTTCAATTGGATCGGTTTGTTTACACAAGTTGAAAGCAAATATCTGGACGAACTTGAGCTTTAACTCGAGCTCGAGTTCGATAAATTAACGAGTCGAGTTTGAGCCGAGCTTGAGCTTTCATTATCGAGCTAGAACAATGCTCGAGCCTAAAAGTTAAAATTTTAATCGAACTCGAACTTGGTAAAAAACTCACAAACCGAGCTTGAGCATCTCACTACTCGGCTCGACTCGGTTTGATTACACCCTTAATCACCAGCCTTGATCGAACGTAGAACTTTTTAAATTTTTTTAGATTTAGAGTTAAATAATTATTTTTTTAAAAAATAAATTATTTATACGTGAGAAGGTTAATCTAAATAATTGTTGCATTTATGACTAGTTAAAGTATAAAATGATAAGTTAGTTCAAATACACAAATATATTCCAAACTATTTTACTTTTCTCAAATATATTCCAAACTAACAATATTCTCAAATAAATGTCCAAACTATTTTAGTTATTGTAGATTTATGACCGGAGTAAAAATCCGGCGACGAAAATTGATGCGGCTCATCGAATTACATGTCAATATTAAAAAAATTTAATGTAGGATTACTAGTAAACTTCCAAATAAACAAATATTTTAAATTGTAATCATGCGTGTAATTCTTTATGGACTATTTTAATGTTAACGTGTAATCCAACAAGTTGTATATTAAGATTTTTGTTATCGTCATAAATTTGCAAAAATTAACATAATTTGGACATTTATTTGAGAATTATGACAGCTTGGAATATTTTTGAGAAAAGTGTAACAGTTTGGAATATATTTACATATTTGACTTAATAAGTTATATAGCTTCACTATACGAGCTCAAATGAGCTTTTACCGAATTGAGATCTAAATAACTCACAAATAACTCTATTCATTTACATCCGTAGCGTAGCATTTAATTAGTTGAGTTTATGTAATAAGATGTTTCTACACGGCTTTTTGGATTTAATAATTGCATGTGTTCTGTTGCCAATGTAATATTTTCTGTCACGAAATTTATTTCAAGTAATTGCCAGCGACCTAACATCAGTGCGGGTGTGTGTGCTAATCATGATTGTCAGAATTTCGATCATGATTCTGAGAATTTTACGATTTTGCGATCTTATTAGAAAAATCGATCTTAGATGTTGATAGTCTTTTTCTATATTAGAATTTCTACGAGACCGGTAGGATCTCAAATGATCACATGAAATTCGCTAATTTATAGATTAGCGGTAATTGCATAAATAATGTGTTTGGTTAGAATGTTGTTGTAGAATATATGCACGAAGTCATTGAGAATAATATATTCTTTAATGCCGTTTTTAGAATTATCCTAAGTTTTAAAGATATTTTCATAGGATTTTAAGATTTTACAACCCGATCCTACCTCCCAAAACGATCTTAAATAGAATTCCGATGTTTTAAAAATTGAAATTATTAAACAAAAAAAACACTCAGAAATGATTTTAGTAATAATAATTTAAATTAAAATAATCATATTATTTTTTTGATAAAGTTCTATTGTCGATTACCTCTCACTATATTTTGAGCCTTTATATTAATAAAAAAAGAACCAATAATAATTATAGTGATAAATTTTTTTATTGAAGTAGTTATATTGTTTTTTAAGCTGTTAATTGTTGATGAGATCTTGATTTATATGAAAATTAGCTTTCACCATAAATTTGGGTTGTTTTTATTATTCTTTTTTTTTTAACATTTAATATCACAATAAAAAACAAACCCTCATTTTCCTGAGAGCAGTATGCGATCGCACACCTCGCACATGCTTATCACCGGTCATGCCTAACATAGTCGCCTACTTTTGCATTTTGCAGTTCAATTCACGAGCCAAACTTCAACTGTATTACTCCCTCTTCAATCTCCAAACTTCTTGCCGAGTGATCTGATTACTGCCTTGCTCAAGTTTAACTTATTTCATATCAAGTCGAGCTTCGAGCATTTGCCATTTTTAATGACACAAATATCATATTTTATTGTATATTCATTTTTTCTTATAACTAACATATTTAATCAAAAGACTTGTTATATTTATCACTTTTGTATAAGATATAAATTCTACAAAGTTAATAATTTTACATTTCATACTAATTTTATAGTTGACGAGCTTGTTCATGAGTCGAATACTGTCAAGCTCAAAGCTTGATCATTTAGTTCACGGGCTTCAATCAATGAAACTTTTATACACCCATTTTTTTTTTTACTATATTCAAATTACAATAAACCCCACCCAGAGGTCCTCACGTAGACTCGAACCCTTGACCTTTAAGATCACGAGAAATATGGTAGACTTATACACCCTAATTGCTTTCAAGCTGTGTTACTAAATTAAGTATGACAGTTCAAATAACAAAGCTGAAACTCAGAAGATTATATCATGCTAGAAACTTGGAAGATTCAGTTTTGATAGACATATTCTGGTACTGTACAAACATATTAATTTCTAACCTTTTCCACGTGGCAGAGTAGTTAACTATGATTGTGATTTGAGGCTGAGCTGGCAGTGAGAGGCTGGAAATTTGTGTTGCCAACAAACCAGTAGAGAGCCCATTTCAGATCACAAAGGGTGTATTTCAGAGCTTTGGTCCAATTCTCCTGTTTATTGAAGCTCTGTGTAATGGAGTAGTTCTCCACTTTGTCATTCTCAATTCTGCAAATCAACAACAAGAGTCGCGAAACTTTAGTCGTATTAAGACCATCTCCAACAGAAAACACTAAACTTCAAACCCAAAATGCAGTAAAAGTCGAATCAAACGTAACTCGTCTCCAACAGAAAACACTAAACTCAAACTCAAAAGAATGTTCTCAGCATATTCTTTCTCCAACTAACTTTCTATAATTTTCAATTATTACTAATATTTTTTGTTAAATTTTCAAATCGAACCATTTATTAATTTTAAATAAAATAAATTATTATGATATGAGAACTTATTTATGAATGAACAACATTATTAACTATGCATTTACTGAATACATAAATAAGATTCAAATACATCAAACAAAATATAGAACTTGATAACAAAAATTAAATTGAAAAAAGACAAATGAAATATCTAGAAAACAAGGAAATAGCATCTATTCTGATTTCTAGAAACTTAAATAAAAAGCAAAAAAAGCAGACAAAAAACGTCCAAAATTGAAGAAGAAGAAGAAGAAGAAGAAGAAGAAGAAGAAAAGCAGAAAAGGTGGGTAGCAGAAACTAAGAAAGATGAAGGAGCATTCTGCAACTTCAAGGAGACTGGTGTTCTGCTACAGTGTAAACGCAAATATGCGTTGAGGAGAGGGGAGAGAAATGAAAAAACTCAAGCTGATCGCTTGGAGAAGGAAAAACACTATATTTTGGGTTTGCGTTTGGGTTTATGGCTCTATTGGAGATGCTCTAAGGCAGTTCTCATGAAATTGAAAATTAGATTTTGGGAGCACTGGATAATAAAAGAGCACAACAAGATTGATTGGATTTTACCTCTCAGGAAAGAAAAAAAGAAATGCTCCTTAGAGGTTTATTTCAAAAATTCGGAAGAAACAATTAAGACCTGCAGTACTTCCGGCAGTATCTAGGACATATAACTCGTATGGTGTTTCATGAACGATGAGATCTACTATTTGTTATTTGTTTTATTTAATCTTGAATAAGTTATTCAGTTCCTTTACCTTGCATGGGCCACAACCACAATCAGGATTAAGGACAAATGTGACTGTTTATTCTGCAGAAATCTTCTTTGGTTAGGATCCTTATTTCATTCAGGTTGATATAATTCTCCTTATTTCTCACACTTCAGAGTTTGTGACACCGGTAAATGAATTTGTGAACGAAGATTGCACCGCCAATTATTGTGGAATGCATATTGCATATGTTACATGTAAACCCACTTACTTGTACGGAAGCTTGAAACGTTTATCTGGAGGAATGTTGTTTTCTTTATCTTTTGAGTTTGCAAACTCCGCGAACTCCTTTAGACAGGTTAAGAATAATGTCATGGCTTTGTCATAACGAGTACTCCAGAATACGTTGACAGGGCCAAAGCTGAGAAATAAGCAACATTTGCTATGTTAATAAGCAAATAACAATAATATCATTTTGCTAGCTTAAATAAACAGCAAATAGATGTCCCATGAAAAATAAAGAGCAACAGAAACTGTGAAATGATGGTCTTTGGAGCAGCGAGGTTACAGAAGGGAAGAGAACATACCTACATAGAAAATAAATGGAATAAAGGAATGGAATATTGGTTTTATACACAGAAACAATTAGAGATCGGGCCAGTCTGAGAAAGGCTATAGGATCACTTTGTGATATATTTGTTAATAATAGGCACAGTAATATCAGGTTGTTCTTACTTTCCTTTATCAGGGATTTGCCTAATGAACAACATCGGATTTAGTAAACAGAAGCACTGAGTATTGTTTATAGCTTACAGCTCATAAGAATTGTTGTTGCTGTCCATTATGCGAGGATAACTTCCCATCGGGATGATTTTAATGCGATATCTAATGGTCAGAATTAAGGAATGATGGGGTTGAGAAGAGAGCGTCAGACCAGTTTCAATTCAGATACTTCAACAACTCCATTTCCCACCATTAAGCTAGAGCGGTAAAAAAAGAATAAGTTGCAGAAAAAGAGAGAAACAAGAGGTAAAACAAACATTTGACCCGAAATTCCTTGGTGTGAAGACCACAGCATTACTATCTGCTCATATAACCAACAACAATGCATAACAAAATCATAAATGGGTAGATACTAAGTACAACATAAACATTCCATACACATATTCATTGTTATAAAAGGATACAAAAATTTTGGTCTGAAGTATTGAGCCATCGTATGAAGAAGAAGACAAGCTTGTCCCCAGGCAGCATTTATCTCGTCCCACTCAACCTAATATGATTCCGAGGGGAAGTGTAAAAAAGGCAGACTTTGAAAGGAATAAATAGCCTAGTTGACATCTAATTCAGTTACGTGGTTGATATACCTGAACTTTAGGAAGCCTTCCCAGCCGAAAGTTGTTGATAGTTCCAAATTCTCCATCATACCAAATAGGAAAGGCGTCATTTAGCACATTAGTACGCTTCAACTGCTCTAAATGAGCTTGTGACACTTCAATTTTAGCCAGAATTGCATCCCGCTCTTCCTATCAACCAAATATTGAATTGAAATATATTCACAGAAGATTTTTACAAAAACCCAAAAAGAAATCTAGGGTAGATAGGAGCAAGATTCCAGCATCACTATCATTTGATCTTTGGCAGAATGTACAAAGAACAAATACTCCAGAGGGGTGCAACTGAGAGAAACCTGATGTGAGATCAACTGAAACTGGAAATTATTGAACTCCTGCCAATAACTGGAAAAAGAAAAGAACGATGAAGAAGAAATAATCAAAACATGCAAACTTCTCAGACTACATCACCAGAAATAACACAGAGGTACAGGTTCCAATAAAATCATGAAAGCTTCAGGGTTACCGTTCTTCTAGCTCCTTGAACCGGCTAGACTTTAACTCCAGCTCCTTTAGTTCATCAGTTACTTCAGCGCATTGTTTCTCTGTTTCTGTAATTGCTGCTTCAAGCTTTCGTTCTTCTTCTTCTATCTTATAAGTTAATTAAATAAAACAAAATCAGTCTCTGAATTCCAAGTTAGATACTTCAAGACAAGCTCGCTGCTCTGCTCAAAGTAAAAAACGGCCAAGTACTGGGCAAAGTAATTTATATATAGCATATGTAAGCAATATTAGGCTTGGGTTTCCCGATCAAAGATACTTCTAACATAAATGCTCAGAGAACCTAATTATATAAAGCCCACTTAATTTCACTGAAAAGTTCTCAAGATGTGCGCGTGCCTACATACACACATTGAGACAGAGAGAGTGTGAAAAGAGGAAAATGGCCAAGTTTTGAATATTTCTGATGGATGAACACACAATTTGAACATTCTGATGGATGAAAGAGAATCTGAAACAAATATAGCACTGTGCTTTACAACATAATTCATTTAATATCAAAACTGATTTGAAACATCAGTTATACTATGAAATTGTGAATAAGCACCTTCAGTTTCTCCTTAAGAAACTCAGCTTCACTAAGAACAGTTTTGGCTTCCCCTTCCAATTTTTGAAGACAAGCTTCATACGCTTTTATGTCCCTATTGACATCTTCAACCTCCTTATCAAGTTTATCTGACAAAACACGCATGCACTCCATACATAAAGGCTGCTCAACCTACACATATACAGAAGATAAAGCAGTCCCAATAATGTCTATCACATGGAAAGACCAGTACAATAAACATGGATTTCATAGATTATAAGCACCTGTGTTTGTGTAGAAGCAATGTCAAATGCCCGATTCAGGACAGTTATTGTGGAGTGGAATCCTGAATTATGTGGCTGTGTTGGGGAGTCAGCTGTTCCGCCCTCTGGTGATGGCGAATTCAATCCACCTCCATCAGCTCCAGGTTCACATTTATACACCGAGGCAGCTGGTGGAGGTAATACAACAAATGACTCGTCTATTGCCTTCCCAGATTGACTAGCGTCAGAGTTTGCAGCTCCACCTCGAGGTCGAGGAGGAACTCCTGGTGCGTGATTCCTTTGCTTTGGCAGCACAACAAATGAGTTGTCCATCCGGGTTGAACCCAAAACACTACTTGATCCAAGGATTGAAGAACCTTGCATACCTTCACAGATACATCGTAAAGAAAGTATCTGGTCATAGGTTCAATTTTGTTGTGAACTATTTCAATTTTCTCAAATGTATTACAAATTAAGCACATTCTTAAATAAATGGCTAAACTACTAGACATGTTTCAAATATGGTGGATTAATCCCCCGGCAACTGAAACATGATTTAGCATGCGGGTATCGAAAGAGAGCCTGAGGCACTTTGGAATAACGATGTTTCAAATATATTGACGTGTGATTCCATCATGCCACATTATATTTCCATTGCCGGAAAAATAATTTCGTCACACTTTGAAAACATTTCTGAAAGTTCAGACATTTACTCGAGAATGCACGTAGTTTGTAACATATTTGAGAAATCAGCTGCGAAACCACAAATAGTTTGGGACAAAATCGAACCTTTCGACCTAAATTATCAACAAAAAGACTACATATTTCAAATTGCACCTTCGAAACATCATACTGCAAACTCAATCTAGCTCAAACACAATCTCGATAACTCAAACCTAAATACCAAAGCAGACTCCCAAATTCAGCATAAATCAATTATAACAGTATTCTCTGTTCACTGATCAATGAATAATTTGATCACAACATTCATCCACCACAATTTCACCAGTCATCAGTTTCGCTTATAAAAAGAAGTTGGGGGATCATAAAATTAGAACCTGCGGCGAGGAATTTGTCAGCGTAAGAATCGACGCCGACGATGCAGAGGCTTTGGTGGCAGTTCTGGCAGAGAAATCGAGGGAGATTCGGATCGGCCGGCAGGATCCGACCCTTATCGGTCATATTAATCGCGCTTCCGTTTTTCTTCATATCAGATTGAAATTCAGCTTCCTCCCGTCTATGAATTGTTTCAATTCTACCCACTAACTTGTTTATTCCTTCCATCAAATTCTGGGTGATTATATTTGTATAATTTGCAGAGCGAGGGGCAAAAGTAGTAATATAATTTTGTTTGGGGGGGTTAAAATAAGGTCAAATCGAAAATCTATCCGAATTTTTTAATATAGAGGATAAATTACCCAATATTTCATTTGATCATGATTTTCTATCCCAAGTTTGTGACCGTGACAAACGGGCTCATACGTGGCAGTTAAATTCCATGTGGATGTACTGTTTTAAATCGGCGATAAAACAGAAGAACCTTAAGAAAACGTTGTTTGCTTTAAATCGAAACCTCCAAATTCCCAAATTGCTTAAAATCGAAACCTACAAGAAATCTTCAACCATGCCACCCCAAAAAATCCAATGACGGACGCCGACGAGCAAGACTCGGACATCGTTTTTCTTAAAAACGACGTGGTTTTACTTATCGATAATTTAAAAAAATAAAATAAAATACATGATACATCCGCGTATGTATTTACGTGGAATTTAACTGATACTTATGCACCCGTTTGATACCGTCACTAACTCGGGATAAGAAAATATAACTGTTGGATAGATTTCTTAATATTAAAATATGAGGATAGATTTACTGTTACCCTAATAAAGAATAATAAAAAAAGAGCTGCTCAAAGGTGGGGTTATATATATAGTCCACACAAAAATAAAAATAAAAAAAGGTTGGATTTTGGTTCAGATACTGCGATCAAATTCAGCTAAATTCCTGATTCTCCCGAAGAGCGGAACAGCCCTTTTCCGAATGAATCCATCGTCGATCGCAAGTTGCTCAATGGATGCGTCGGGGACGGAGATTCACCAGGTGTTTGTGAAATTGCTCGACGGGAAGCACAGGATCTTGAATTTCAACGCGCCATCGATCTCCGTCTCCGCCCTCAAACACCGCGTCGAAACCCTAACCTCTATCCCATCCGGCTTCCAGTTGCTCCTCAACAATTCCCGCG
>AYJT01066981.1:0-25930 GCA_001278415.1 Ocimum tenuiflorum
TCCTTAAACTTGTAATGTTATAGCGGAGTTTAATCCCACGTTTCACCAAAGAGATTTAAAAAGAAATTGATGGTCTTCTAAAAAAAAGTCCCTAGCACTTTATGATAAAAATATGTTTATTTATACTATTCACAATATAAAATGTTTAATTATTTTATGACTTTAAAAATTGAATGATCCAGCAGATTATAAAATTTGTGTGATGTTATTTGTACTCTTCACGAATTAAATGAAATCACATTATGGTACAACATTGTTGATATAAACTACATTATCACAGTATTGACACATCAACATTATCTTTTATCGAAAAGTAAAAAGATCAACATTATCTTTTATCGAAAAGTAAAAAGATAGTGACAAAATTCCAAATGAGCAACACAATTGTAGTATAATAGTAAAAATAATTCTTTTTATATTCTAGAGATAAAAGAGGGCATACTTAGCTTGCTGGCTAATGGTTCAAATAAAAATTATGTATAATTTGTGTTTGAAAAGGTCAAAACTAAAATCAATTGTTTAAACTTTAGCTTAATAGTGGGCATTTAAAACCACTTAAAGTTGGATATAAGAATTAAAGGAGAAAATGACACTTACTCTATATTTTATAGGGTGGGGTTTGAAAACAAATTAAACAAAATGGAGTAGGTGATACCATTTAACCATAAATTTTACAAGAGGTATAGACTATAGAATTTGATGATAACTTCTCATCCTTATTCTTTTAGATAATTATAATTTTAAAAATTATAATATAACAGATAATTGTAAATATCTTTAAATTATAATTTGAAAGGAACTTTCGAAATCAAAGATTACAAACATTTTGTAGATTTAAAATATTTTCTTAAATCCAAATATGCAAATATATTTTAAAACTGAGAGCATTGTGAAATAAATGTCCAAACTATCTTAGTTGTTAGAAATCTTTGATGGGAGTAAAAATTCGATGACAGAAAGTTGATGTGTCTCGCCGAATAATTCATCAACATTAAAATAGTCCATGTAGGATTACACGCGGGATTATAGTTTAGAATTTAAGATGGAATTTGAATAGAAAGATTGAGGTTGTGTAAAAAGGATTTTGGGGATGAATATCTTGAGCTGTGGAGATAAGAAGTATGTAATATATTTTGTTCTCTCTTGTCAACTGCAAAATGTAAACAAACAACTTCTCATATTTTTTTTAAGACAAGCTTCAAACATAGTAGTAATCAATACGGCTCATGCAATAATAAGTGTTGTAAGTTTTTACAAAATTTGAAAGATTCAATAGTTGGTTGGATAATAGAAAGTGATAGTGAGGTTATGTCTCTAAAATATTTGGGACTATACTAACTTGGAAATCATCTCAGCCATTTGTGGTTGCATTATCAACTGTTGTCTGTTGAAGCATAATAGACTGTGATTACAGAGGTTGTGAAAAGGGTATCTAGTTGAAAGGAGTAGCGAGGGAGTTAGGCACTCTACAAGACAACGTACTAGTCAAATGTGGTAATTAATTGTTCATCGAGTCTATCACGAGAGATCTGTTCGGGAATATCAATGCGGAATCAACATCATGAGAACACCATCAGGAATAAAAATCAATGCGGTAACGAAATAATCACGCAAGAGAATACACACGAGAGAACACAATATTTGTTAACCCAATTCATCATTAATAACTACGTCTGAGGGGCAACCAAGCCAGGATATAACCTAGAGACTATCACAGGTAAGCACAATAAACTGATTACAAGAGAATCTATTTATAACAGAGAAAATCTAATCCAACTAGGAAAATGATATCTGATCTGTATGCAAATAGATCTTCACAATCTTATCAAATCAGCATTAAACATATCCTATTGATATCTGTCTTTATATATCTAAATACAATCAGGCTCTACATCCAGGGGTGGACCCAGGAATTTGAAATTGGGGATGCGTGATTATAATATAAAAAGTACACTAATAAATATTATTTAACATAGATGGAAAATATGCGATTAGAAAAGAAAATACACAAATTCAAACAAAAATTACAATGATACTTGAATCCATCAAGTTCTCATTTTTGAAATCAATCTATAACATCATCATCTGAAACTAGTGGGAAAAAAAAAATCGCAATAAAAGTGACCAAACAATTGTTTAATAATTGATCACATGTTATTCCACATCTTATTTTTTATATAAGTCATCTTTGAAAATACTTTTTCCACGCTTGCAGTGGCAACAACAAGAATCAACTTCAAGTTGATAAGTAAATAAATAATTAATTGCTGGTGAAGTCACATGCTCTTTTATTTCAGCTTAATTATTTATGTTGGTGATTAAGAGGGAAAAGTTTTTAACTAATGTATGTATTTTTTCTAATTTTTACGAATACAATGGAATTTATTTTGGTTTTCATCATTTTAATTGTTAATTGAGGAGTTTAGAGGTTTGAGGTATTTATTTTATATTTTGATTGTAAGTTGAAGTTAATAAATTAATGGGATATAATTTTATGTATATTTTTTTATATAAGTAGCAACTATCCACATCCTAACAAGATCAAAGTATTTTGTTGGAGACATGGTGGAAAAAAGAGTAGTCAAGGTTTTTACTCAAACTGATTCTGCAGACATGTTGACCATTTGCAAAAAGGTAAAACCTTACGTTAGATCGTCTAAATAATTTAAGCAAATTTAGATTACTCCCATAATCCAAACCCAAATGAATAGAGTAGAGTAGGATCAAATGAATACGTTGACTCGTCTAAATCATTTAGGTGGTCTAACATGAGTAATGATGGCAATTTGAACCGGAACTGGGACTGGGACCCACGGTTCAAAACCGCAAC
The DNA here is from genome assembly GCA_001278415.1 of Ocimum tenuiflorum. Lineage (NCBI taxonomy): Eukaryota > Viridiplantae > Streptophyta > Magnoliopsida > Lamiales > Lamiaceae > Ocimum > Ocimum tenuiflorum. Next base: position 2,831 of record AYJT01066981.1, read on the forward strand.
CGTCGACTCCAAAACACGGGCCGGTTTAGGGCCCGAAAAAATGAACCATCAAAATTGCCGGTTCAAACTGGCGGTTCAAAAACAATCAAAAAGTTATTGTTGTGAACCGGCGGTTCAAATCGGAACCCACAACTGCTAAAAATGGCTAGTAACATCTAGTTGGCTGATTTTTCACTCCAAATACCCCTCAAACTCCATTTTCACTCACCACAGTCATCTCTCAACATCTTCTAACTATATGTTCAATCTATTGCTTACAAATAGCTCTCATTAGTTTATTTTTTGAGTTTTTGTCTTAGTTACATTAATTCTTCATTTCGTCCATTCTTTATTTTCTATTCACAAATTAATATGTCTTCATCTCGTGACCCTCATCATGGTAGATATGCTGGAGGCAAAGGCAAAGGGATAGCCATCCCGTCAAAGCCAACATAAAAAGACGTCGCAACACCAATGATCTTGTCATTCATGATGTGAGGACTCTTCTCAATTTTCTCATCATGATGTCAACCTAAGTTCCTCCGATGATGATCATAATGCATAAATGCATGCTAACAAAGAATATGTATGTCGACTTCAAGAAGAGTTAGAATCCCAACGAGTTGGTGGTGACGACCATCCACTTGAAGAGGAGGAGAATGACGAGGTCGAAGAGGAGTCCAAAAAAAGTGGCAAAACCTTGAAGGCCGATCTTTTCACCCAATTCATGCCAAAAGTTCACAATAAGGTTCAAGAAAAAGGTAAGCCAGAGCAATACACCATTTATCGCAACTTTTACTCAAGCAAATACAAGTTCGTCATCAGTGGTGGATATGGCACCTTCACGTGACACATCCGGAGCAAGCACCCAAGGGAGCTCGGGATCACCACATCTCAATGTTTTCTTTATCTAAAACTGGTAGTATTCAAAATCTTTTTCAATTTAATGAAAATTAGTTAAAGATAGAACCGCCGATCGATGTGCTGTTAAATCTCAACATTTTTCAATGACTGACGATATTTGGTCTACGCATTGGATGGAAGGAATTCAGCCTTCCATGAAATGTTTTTCTCGTAATTCTATGAAAAATAATCTTGTAAATCGAGTTAAGGCATATAGGCTAAACTTACGTGATGGCTTTAAAAAATTAAATCATAGGGTATTATATGCTCTTATATATGGAATAATTGCATCGCTGAAAATCATTATATGTGTTTACATGTCATTGGATAGATTCCTCTTGGAATCTAAATAAGAGAATTATCGTTTATCGTAAATCTTACGATGTGCATAGTACCGCAAATATTGTTGCACTTATTAAAAAAATAGCTTATCAATATCAAATACACAACAAGATTTTTTCTATTGGTTTTGATAATGCAAGCACCAACACCGCATCCATACTAGAGTTGATTATGGAGTGCAACCCCATCTTACAAGGTAAGTATTTTCATACTCGTTGTATTTGTCATGTTCTTAACTTAGTTGTTCAAGATGACATGATGGTATTTAAATCACAAATAGAACCAATTAGAAATGCAGTTCAATATATTCATGGTCACAAAAAAATTGGTAAAGCTTGGGCTTTATTTTGTACCAATAACAATAGGAAGCCTAAAAATTTCCAAAAATATTAGTATAAGATGGAATGCTGCCTACAAAATTTTAAGTTCTGCTCAAAAATACAAAAATTTATTAGTTGAATTTTTTGAAATCATGTACATGTCGATAGCTTAAATTTACATATTTTCCATTGGAGTGCATGTAAAAATTTATTTAGAATTTTAAATCTTAAGAGTCAAGGATCCTTAGAAAGCTCAAGTTCACAATGAAACGAACTTGATGCATATTTAGGGGAACAATATATTGGTGATTGTATGCAGGACAAGGTCAATGAAGATGAAGAGGAAGAAAATGCAATGACGGATGTAGATGTTCTACAATGGTGGTCAAGGAGACAATAACAATATTCTATCCTATGCATGATGGCAAAGGAGTTCTTAGCAGTTCCGGAATCATCGATTGTTGTAGAGCAAGCATTTGGATCCGGTGGGTATATATTGGACGAAAGGAGATCCAACTTAGGTGTCGATAACCTTGAAACACAAGTGATGCATAAGGATTGGATGCAGGCCGAGTTTAGACGGAAAAAACCAGATTGGAGACACATCCTCCTAAACAATGATGAGGACGACGACGACAACAACAAATAGGAGGGAGCAGAGAGCTACTACACAAATGCATCGGATGGAATTGGAGATAGAGACTTTGATATCAATTCTGATTGGGCTAATCGCCGACCTGTTACCGATTCCTAGAAGGTAAGCAAGCTAAGAGAACTACGTGGGTTTTGATTCCCTTTGAACAAGTGATACGTAGGCAATTTAGTTTTAAGGTAAAATATTAAGTAAAAGCCCAATTTTTTCTACTCCCCCCCTCCCCCCTGCCCCACTACACTCCAATTCTCTTCGACTTGGAGCTTAAATTTTATCTTTTCAAATAGCAATCTCACCCGATATTATATCTGTCAAAACATGATTTGTGTGGCATCTCGTTTCAAATATAGGCATGAAATGTGGAATAACAATTATTAAAATGATTTTTCATCATTCTTATTTCATAAAAAATATTTCATGATTACATTAAGTCGATATGTCGCGCCCGCAAATCTTATTTTGATACACATAATATTGGGTGGACTTGCTCTTTGATAAAATTTATTAGTCGATCCAACAGTTGAAGTATTTTTTAAATTATAGTAAAAAATTAATTTTTAAAAAATTAAAAAAAAACAAAAGGAACCGCGAACCGGCAGTTTGACCCAGAACCACTGGTTCATGGTTCAAACCAAAACCGCTAAACATTTTTGATGGGCCGGTTCAAGGCCCGAAAAAATGAACTGCCGAACCAGCGGTTCAGAACTGGAACAAGCCTATTGCCGTGACTAAACATGAGACCTCCTCAAACATTATAGATTCTTGCATGAGATTTGCAGTTCAAAGTGAGGTTAAAAGTCGGTAACAAACTCCTTGATTCTTCCTTACCGTTTTCAAGCTCAAACAAATTCATTTTCTTGATAAATAGTTAACATAAAGAAGTAATATAAGTGTTGCAAGTTGAGCACGGGTGTCTGCGACCTTAAAGGAGAAGGCTTGTAGGAGTTATGCTATAAATAATATAGGTTAAAGCCCCCATTTTCGTACCTTAAGGTCCACTCTCAATCTCCATGGCTTACGTCAATGCAAATAAATCTCGAATTTAAACCTCTACATCAAAGACTAATCTCATATTATCTAACGCTCAGAAAAAAAAAATGGGTAAGAATAACACAATCCTCTTCACCTTAATTATCAAGGTCTCAATCTCGAACGATCACCATGATCCTATTGCCATAACTAATACAATTTTTTAATTCAGTAGGCAGCCTCCACAACACCATGATTTCTAGAATTGTGTGTGCAAACTTAATTCATTTATCGAAGTTAGAGAATATCAAGTATAACATACGGTACATAAAATATACGTCCTTATAGCTCACAATCAAAATCATCTTATGAAATCCTTGACTTAGGCGTCAAAACCCGTTCGATCACCTTACTGACGATCTTCTATTCATTAGATTTTTAATTTTCTGTACATAAACTTGGTACCATGATAATTTCGTAGCGAGTAAACCAAATTAAATTATTGAATTTGGTACCATTTATGAAGTGTTAACACATAAGCCACACTAGTAGATTAGAAGAGACAATGGGTCAGAATTACTCAAAACTAGACTACTTAAATGTAGTAGGAAATTAAGCTGAAAACAAAATCGAGTAAATCATATTCGAGGTACCCTATTCCTATTATGGTTTATTCAACAATCAATTGACTTTCATTCATCAGTTTAATTTTATCGATATGGAGGATAATGAATACACTAAGTTCCCATCGCAATAATATTAAAAGATTAAATTTCACCCACAACAATTAACTTCTTTCATAAGGCAAATAACAATATTGTGTTTTTCGTCATGTTCCCTCTATTTGCCAGAAATCATTATTTCGTAAAACAAAAAAAGCAAACCCGAATAATATAACCATGCATGCATGAAACAGATGAAGAATCATACAATTAAAATTGACCCAAAATAAGGCAATTAAAAACCATAATACTTTATTACTTGAAAACCGTAATACTTTCAAAATCTGGAATTTGAAAGGGTTAGCTGGTCATCCCCATAAATTTCAATTTACAGGAAATAAAATATCACATAAAACACAAAACTATAAATATTATAGTTTGTTTGATCCAGAATTGAAGTCATAGTCTCTAAAACTCCGTTGATGAACTTTCTCCATCTTGCTCAAGTCCAAAAAAGTGTACAAAGTCTGAACTTTATCCATCTTGCTCAAATTGTTAATGACACGATCTGTTTATGACCCAACACGTGCACGATTAGTTAATGATATGTTAGATCCGTTCACGACACGACATGTTAAGTCCCAAACACACACTAACACGATATTGATCTGTTAAAAATATAATACAATGAACACTATAACTATGTCAATTTATATATTATTGCTAATTTTATATAATAACTCTAATATAGAAATTATTAAATAAAATAAAAAATGTATTAATTTCTTAATAAATATCTGAATTTGACTCGAACACGACATGAACACAATTTGTTTAACTAATAATTTGGATCCAACACGATAAGTACAAGAATATGTTAAACCTTGAAACTAACTCATAATTTATAGTGTGGATTCATGTTGCATTATCCTATCGAAAATCATTAGCTCTACGTTCAATCATAAGAAAGTTCGTGCACCTGAAAAAAACGCTTAAATATTTATTGTTGATGATATTTACCACATAATAAAAGAACAATTGAATTTTATATTGTCACAAGTTGAAATAAAAGAAAAGGTATGTGCACCCCATATTATAGGCTCACAAAAGTCTATGTTTGGGTGACCGGAAGAAACCGGGATTTCATGCTCCCACGAGAAGAAGTTTGATATTAAAAAATCAGAAACAAACGTCATAATCATAAATCTGCAGTAACAATACAGTTATAATTACATCTCTCTCTCATTTGAGTTCTTGTCTCCTCAAATTTCATTCATAACTCTGGTTTTTCTTTCTCTTCTTTTTTCTTTTTTTTCTTTTGTTTGGTTTTTGGTTTTTAATAATCACAGTTTTACATCGTGGGATTTTGGTTTTTGCGAATGCAAATACCTTTCTTGAATTCTGCTTGAGTTGAAGAACATGGAGAGAGATTTCATGGGCTTGCTTGTGAAGCAGGAGGCTCCCGATGATGACATAATTGATGCTGGTAAATTAACTACTATATTCTTGAACTATGTGAAAATTCATATGTATCTTTTTCTTCACATATAATGCATTTCTTTTTCCAGCTGAAATTATGAATCTGACTTGAAAAATGGAAACTTTATGTATTTGACAAGCTTGAAGTGAAATTTACATGTGGGCTTTCATTGTGCTCTTTTATAATCAATATGCCACTTCAAGAATTGTTTTTCCTTACCATCTATGATTTATGAAGGCTGAAAGATAACATTCTTTTTTTAATTTTTTGAGGTCCTTTTTTGTTTTTTTGAGCAAATAATTTTTTTAAGTCTAGTTTTCTATAGCATTCCACCAGCTGTCTCTTAAATATTGTATTCTTTGAGTAATGATGTGTGAGGTGGATTCTTCACGTTTCGTCAGAAATCATCAATTCTGTATTAAAATAATATATAAATTTATTGGTTGATGTATTAGGAGTGCAAGTCTTCCTTTTTTTAACCCCTAAATGTATGGGCTTATGCCAGAACAGTGCCCACAATTTTTTATATTCATTTTTCATGTTTCTTGTGTTGGTTAGATTTGTACAATGCTAAACATGCACCTCGTGAGATCTTTCATTATTGCATATAATTTTTTAAGTATTATATTATTAAATAATTTGTTAAAATAATTAGAGTTGTGCCTTTCAAGAAGTCTCCACCCACCACCCCCACATGCTGAATTTTTTTATTTGTGGTGCCTCCAAAAAGAGGAATAAAATATAGTATGATGCCTCCATTAAATCATAAAATAGAAATGTTTTTGAAATCCAAGAACAAGTGGTATATTTGAACTGTTTTGACTAGATTGGATTGCCATATTCTTTATTACATCACATATATTATAATATGCATGAGACACAGCATTGAGCATTATTTTTTTAAAGAAAAGTTTGGCTCACACTTCACACCCTTTTTCCACAGCTACGCGTTTGAATTATTTAATTTTAATTATTTTGGAATCATAGTCCTGGATTGGCATTAGAATATTAATCAAACTGCAGGTTGTGATTTTTTATGCAGCTTTTTTGAAACTACACTTTACCAAATTACTTGTTAGTTGTTAATCATTAGGTAATTAGTCTTTAAATAAGGTGTATTGTGTCTGAGCCACAAAATCTATTACTTTTATTGATTGTTCTTAGTTGGAGAGGAGTTCTTGCAGTAGATGTGATAAATTTTGATTCATATTTTGATTGTGTAGCACCAGTGAGAAGTTTACCAATGCAGTGGTCGTTTTCAAACAAGGGCTCTCCTCTTCCTCAGCTCTTGTCTTTTCAGGGTGTTCAAGAAAGCAAACCTAAGACTGGTTTTGATTCTCTTGCATCATCTGGACTTATTACCATGACTACCGATGTTTTCGACCCCGATCACAAGCCCTTTTTTCCTGCACAGGTTAGTTATGGCTGCCTTTGGGATCCCTTTTATTGCTGTTGAAGGTTTTACTAGTGTTCTTGCATACATATATATAGTTTACAAACTGTATTTCATCTTTCTTTCCATTTCATATTGTAGTTTGATCTTTCTTAAAAAGAAAATAAGATTTGATTACACTGTTGTTTCATCCATGTTGTAATAGATTTGATTGTTTGATACACTTGTTTGGTGATGGAGGCTTAGATGCCTTAACTGCATCACATCTTGCTTTTCATGTCATGTAATAGATTTGATTACTTGATATGCTTATTATGTCTCTATACTAGGTTGTTATGTTGGACTGATTCATGATTGTACTAGAATTGATTGAATTCATTTTGGTATTGCAGAAAAGCATTACCCCTGAAAACCAAGGTGGAGTTGGTTTTACAGTGACAACATATCCTACTCAACAAATTCGCCATCAATCATGCTCGCCCGCTTTCGTTCACCAGCCCTGCATCCCTCCTCTGTCCGGATTTCAAATGACGAATCCTTCCAACAGCCCTGTCGTGGGGACAACCGATTTAAGGTATCAAAACCTCCCAAGAAAAGTGCTATACATAGATAGATTTGAGAATATAACAAATCGAATCATCTCCTTCACAGGAACTCATCCAAGATCTCCAATTCCCCAGCTCAGTTAACCATCTTTTACAATGGTTCAGTGTGTGTGTATGACCATGTTTCGCCGGAGAAGGTACACTACTGTCTGCAGCCTCGATATTTCTTCGTTTTTAGCTCATTCCTTTATCTGTAATCTTGTTCATCGATGTGTGTAGGCTCAAGCTATTATGTTGTTGGCTGGAAATGGACCTTCGACGACGCCTAAGTCTGTAGCTCCCATTCATGCCTCCATGCCTCGCTCTTCTCTTGTAGATGGTCTTGCTTATGGAAGCGTCTCTCAATCTGGTGGCCGGACTTGTATCAAGACTGAGATGGGCGCTGGAAAGCCATCTGGAGTTCTGGTTTCGTCTCCAATCGTTGCTGAGCCTCTGAAATCGGTTCATCCTATAGGATCTGCGAGCTTTCTTTCATCAGGTATACCCCTAACTCTCTTTGTGGCCATTCTTTTAAGTACTCTTTGGATTTCATACATGTTGTCATTTATATATCCTCTTCCTTGTGTTGTCTCAGGCACTGTGCCTCAGTTTCGTAGGAAATCGCTGGCTCGTTTCTTGGAGAAGCGTAAGGAGAGGTACTTTCTTTGTTGTTGTGATACCTTGAGCAATACTAGACAGGGCAATTATTCGAAAATTTCCAGTTACACAACAAACTATGTAGATTTTGTTCAATTCCATGTCGGATTGTTTTCTCCGTGGACGGAAAACTGACTGTGCACCGTCAAGCTGTTCAGTTTTAGATTTTAGCGTCGTCGCAGTGAACTGGTGAGCAGAAGTCCAACGGTGCACAAACAACTTTTCATTGCGGGAAAGCAATCCGTCATATATTTTAGCGAAACCCACATAGTTTGTCTCGTAATTGAAAATTTTCAAATAGTTCATCATGCCATTGAGGGTTTGGCCATACTAGATAGATACATCATGGCAAGATTTTTCTGCTCAATTCTCATTGAAAGCGTCATGGCTTAGGAGTTGTATGAATTAAGTCTATTATATTATTGAAAGTAACTAAAAAACTTGAGCACTATATCCTCATTAAATCTGAGAAGGTTGATTTGCTCATGAGCCAACAAGCTCAATTTAAAAATTTCACAATTTTGTTTAAAAATGTAAACCAGTTTTATACATGTATATAGCTTGAGAGGGCTGAGTTCAAATGGTGGATGATCTTAAAATAGTTGGTCTTCTTTCTCCATCCAGGGTGATCAGTGCGTCGCCATATGCTGATTGTCAATCTCCGGATTGCAGCGCTCGTGGAGCAGAGGGAACGAGCTTCTCGACGAATTCTTCAGGATCTTGTCCAGTTCCAGCAGCCTATTAAGAGGTTGATTTTACCAAAATTTGCAAATAAGTTATAGAGATAATAATATAATGAAGCTACAATATAAGAAGTTAAACTTTTAGTTCAAGCATGCATCATTATACCTTTGTATTCTGAATACTGATACGTTTTGTGTTTGTAGCCCATTTTTGTGTTGATTCTTATTTCAAGGATGTAGCAGTTTTGTGATCAAAATCACATTGTAAAAATATTGATTTTGCATTAAGAATAGCACTATTAATGTCTTGTTATATATATACTCTTTTGAGATGTTTGCTTGTTGCTGAGATTTAAGCGCAAAAGGCTCCCGTTATTTTCCGACCTAAATTCGTTCAATAATTTAAATTTGTTATAAATAATATTACCAAGTATAAAATGCGCAAGGACTGTGTGGTCGAACAAACATAGATTGTTCAAAAAAGCCTTCAGAAGTTTGCAAATTTGATGTACACAGCACAAAAAAATTGAGTAGGATGCATATGCATGGGAGGCTCTTGAATTAGTCATCCGACACACACACACACATATATATATATATTAAATCGATATAAACTTTTTCTTTTGTGATCTTAAATTGATTGAATTGATATAATCTGGTGTAGAAATTTATGACAATTTCTCAGTTGCACCATGCATGATTTTATATCCTAATTAATTAAATATTATTTTGGAGAAATTGGTACATTATCCTATTGTTTCACTACTTGGTGGAGTTTATCTCATAATTTAAAAATTAGGGTAAATTATCTACGACTTACTTCCGTTAGGATATTCAACCCTCTGTAAAATCAAGGCATTGAACAAAAGCGAAGTCGTTTTGTTTAAAACATAAATAACGTCGTTCAACCCATATCAATGGAAACTCACCGCCGATTAGGGTTTAGGTCATGTTGGAGAAGAAAATGTGAGAATGGAATTTTTTTCTCAAATTTCTCATAAATTGATATGGGTTAAACGAGGTTGTTTTTTTTTTTAAAGCAAAATGACATTTTCGTTCAATGCCCTGGAAAAAAATTAATTTTTTTCTACGCTGGCATTTAACATGTAACGTGGCAAATATTTGACATCGTTATTCACTGAGGATAAAATATCCTAACAAAAATAAATTGTATGATAATTTACCTAACTTTGAAATTATGGGATAAAATCCTCTAATTGGTGAAACATTATGATAAATTCACCCTATTTCCCCAACTATTTTTATTGAATTTTCTACATTTTAAGGATTATCTCTTGTGCACAGTGCACACCTATAAAATAAGAGTTCTCTATGGCACACAAAATTATTTTTGGTAGTCTTAAAAGTGTATTTTCTCTTATAATACAGAAATCCTAGAGTTTAGGTGTTGAATCTTGAAGATTACGAAGATGGAAGACTCTACAATTTTAGTTCTTACATTTTATACTTTGTTGTGTTTAACAGATTCAGCTAAACGAGTCATAAATTTTTTAATTGAAAATTATATTCTGGTTTTGTAATTTAATTCGATCTTTTTATTTCTTGCTTGATCGTACGCGATGTTTTTCTTTTTTCTTTGTTTTTTTGAAAGAGCGTAAATCCAATTCCGACGTGAACTCAATAACCTCAACTTTTGGGGTTTCTAGTTTACTGAGTGATTCTAAATTGAATTTCAAGTTTTCTTTGGAAAATGGAATTTGTAACCGAAAGAATTTCAACCGTTTGATTTATATTTTAAAAAAATTAAAGTATTTTCAAAAAAATTATAATAAATTGTTTGTTTATAAATTTTTTAGTTAATAAAAAAGAACATGTATAGTTAATTCTAAATTTATTTTGAATGAATCCCTTTTTTGAAGAAGAGTAGTACACTTTTTTGAAAAAAATAAATAAATAAATAAGACAAATCAACAGCGTCAAAAGCTTGTGGTCGAAGTTTCGGCCCTCTGTCCATGCAAATAGAGAAACAATATTAAACTTATTTGGGATAAGTTTTTTTATTAGAGCGATAGTAAATTATGAATACATTAATAGGAAACATTTATTAACTTTTGACGAGAAAAACTTTTTGAATGTGTCTGTTTAGAGAATTAATTAAAAATATTATTTATATTATATATTTAAAATTTCGCCAAACATCAAGTGAATACATGTTAAATTTTTTCAATCAGAGTATTATGTTACAATGATGACATGTTGAAATCCAATATTCGATTTTGTAATATGATTCCTTCTTGAATGAATTATCGATGTAGAATTGATAAACAAAAGAAAAGAGAAGAAAAGGAAAAAAAAGGGAACGAGAGAGAGAGCCGTTTTTTTATTGAAGAAATATGTCTATTTACAATATAATGAATTTTTCCTTGTAAAGGGATAAACCATACAAAAAACAAATGAATAATAATAAAATAATGTCCATCAAATAAATATTTATAAAATATTATATAGACTTAATTAATTTCAATTCCACCAAACGCCAATTTAATAATTTTTAAATTTCCATTTGAATATTATGTTAAAATGATGTTTCGTAAATAAAAGATACAATAAATAAGCAAACGAAAAATAATAAATAACTAAATACAAATAATATAGTAGAAAAAAAAACAAACAGAAAAAATATTCAATTATGTTACAAATTATAATTTTTTTTTAAACAATACCAATTATTTAAGTTTTCAAAGTAAATGTAAAAACTATATCAGAATTAGTCAATTGGACTGACCACGATATCCAACCTACAAGTCTGGCAACTGGTAGTGCGAGTAGGAAAAACGAACTCCCCCAGCCCTAATCTGCAATTTGGAAACTCAGTTTTGTACTCGCCCCCAAATCTCAGTAGCTGTCCACCATCTCACTTCTCAAGGATCTTCCTCAACTGTAAGCATTTGTCAACTGCAAATTCTTCCAAAAGTCTTCAATTTTCTGTTCACTTCTTCTGTTTTTTCCGCTGCCAATGAGCCAATCCTGTTCATAAAATCTCTGTTCACTTTGCACTTGACGGAGCAGCATTTGTGTGTGATTGTTGCTTAGTTGTGTGTGTAAAAGCAGTAGGGAAAAGCTTCGATGTCTGATTTGCTGGTTAGCTGGAAGTAATTCGTCTTACGACAAATAGAATCGATACCTACCTCAATGAGACTGGATGAGAACGCAGCAGTTGAATTACTTAACGTAAATGTAGCAGCTGGCGATGGCGACGTTGAAACGAGTAGTCGAAAGTCATCGGAGCCGCACGAGAGCATGGAGTTCGAGTCCAAAGAGGAGGCTTTCAAATTCTACAAAGAACACGCATTATCCATTGGATTTGTTGCCATCATAAAGGCCAGCCGTCGATCACGCGTCTCTGGAAAATTCATTGATGCTAAGTTTGTTTGCACTAGATACGGAAGCAAGCCAGATGCTACTACCGCAACTGAGAATTCAGAACGCGCAGGGAAGAAAAAACGAGGTCGAATCAATCGATCGTGGTCGAAAACAGATTGTAAAGCTTGTATGCACGTAAAGAGGAGGCAGGATGGGATATGGACTGTGAGCTTCTTCATAAAAGAGCATAATCATGATCTTGTTGTAGATCAGACTGTCGTGAGAGATGTGAAGAATTGCAAGCAAATTAAGAAGAAAAAGATGTATGTGGGGTTGAGCTCGAGTGGATTGAGTTTAGGGTTCCGAGAGGGAGATGCAGAGCTACTGCTTGATTACTTCTCTTATATGCAAAATGAGAATCCTTACTTTTTTTATGCTATTGATTTGAATAAACAGCATTTTCTGAGAAATGTGTTTTGGGTTGATGCGAAAGGGAGGATTGATTACGCCAACTTTGGAGATGTTGTGTTGTTTGATACTATGCACAATAGGAACGAGTCTAGGTGGCCATTTGTTCCTTTCATTGGCATGAATAGCCATTTCGAGTTCGTATTGTTTGGTTGTGGATTTGTTGCTGATGGGAGTAAGGCTTCGTATGCTTGGATGCTACGCTCGTGGCTTAGATCGATGCACGGGCGAGCTCCTAAGGTGGTCTTGACTGATCAAGATCCCGTGTTGAGAGAAGCAGTGGAAGAAGTTCTTCCATGCTCTCGGCATTGTTTTTGTTTGTGGCATGTATTGAGCTTGATCCCGGAGAAGCTAGGGTATGTGATGAGGCAGCATGAGAACTTTGTGAGCAAGTTGTATAAGTGCATTGTGAAGTCTCAAACTGCAGAGCAGTTTGAGAGAAGATGGTGGAAATTGGTGGATAGATTTAAGTTGAGTACAGATAAATGGATCGAGTCCTTGCATGATGACCGGCTAAGATGGGTTCCCGTCTACATGAAAGATGCAGTTTTCGCAGGCTTGTCTTCGCCACAACGTTTGGAAAGCGTTGTTTCTCTTCTAGACAAATGCTTGCTGGGTAAGACTTGTTTGAAGGAGTTTCTTCATCATTATAGCATAATGTTGCAGGAGAGGTACGAAGATGAGGCAAAAGCAGAGTTTGATAGTTGTCACAAGCAACCAGGATTGAAATCGCCTTCTCCTTATGGAAAACAAATGGCACAGATATACACGAATGCTGTATTCAAGAAGTTCGAAGTTGAGGTTTTGGGAGTGGTTGCTTGTCACCCTAAAATGGAAAGCAAAGATAACGCGACAACTACATTCAAGGTTCATGACTTTGAAGAAAATCAAGTCTATCAAGTTATGTGGAATGAAGAGACATCTGAAACATCTTGTGGATGCCGTATGTTTGAGTACAATGGTTTTCTCTGCAGACATGTGATGATTGTTCTTCAGATTTCGGGTGTGAATAGAATACCGGACAAGTATATTTTGAGACGCTGGACGAAGACTGCAAAGAATAGAGAGGCAGTGGGATGTGTTGAGACCAGGAGTGAACGTTACAGTGATTTATTCCAGCTTGCTTGTAAGCTAGGCGATGAAGCTTCGTTGTGCCAAGAGACCTACAAAATTGCTCTTGCTGCAGTGGGAGAGGCTTTCAGAAAGTGTGAGAAGATTAACAGTTCAGTTCAAACTGTGTCGGACTGGGAGCTCAATTCTCCCTCCAACTATGCTCTTCATGAATCTGAAGAATTAACTCATGGCAAGACCAAAACAGAGGAAATTATCTCAGCAAAAGGAAAAGTGAGACTCTCTCTCTCTCTCCCCCCCAGATATGATATACATGATTTGAATAATTCAACGATTGGTTATTGTAGGTGCATTTGGGGCAGGGGCCGACAACCACTGGGCTGCACTGGAACCAAATGGTTTGCTCTGTCTTAGTTTGGCTTGGCTATAAATAATCTGGAAATAGAAGTGTTGTTGCAATAAAACAATCTGTTATGTTGCAGGGGTATTTGAGTTTTCGAACATCAGCGCTCGATTGTTCATATGGACCCAAACAAGCTGAACGAGGGATGGTATGATACAGTAAATATATTTCTATTAACTTGATTAGAAATCGAACAGTAGTTGTTTGCATGGATGCTTTATGTCTTGAGAGCGTAGAATGTTAGTGTAGCATGTGAACACAACTTAGTTTGTTGTTAATGTCATCGTTGTACGACTACTGAATTCATTTCATTTGTTGGTAGACATGATGCTTCCTACAGCAAGCAAGCAAGATTAAAAGCTGCATCAAATGGTGTAGTATTAAGACCACATCCATGTGAGAGCTTGCATCAAAATGGTATATTACAATCACACTTTCTGGTTCTGTCTCTCGTTGGTTTTAGACTGAACTACCACCTCTTTTGCTCCAGGAAGACCCCGAATTATATTAACAGATCGAAGACTCGATCCGGTGAAGCTTGTTCGTCAAAATGAAACATTTTACATTGAAACCATCTAGCTGCTCCAAATTCCTTCATTTCCACGAAGGGCTCGCCCTAATATGCAGGCGCTTCGAGTCGGTGCAACTCGGATGGGTTTCTTTCGTTTCTTTTAAACTCGATCGTCTTCAACTTTTCTATTGGAAGTTACAGAGAAGCTAGAAAGATTTAACAGAGAAGTCAATTCTTGCAGGTCCACAATCATATATCATACACTATTTCAGCATAGGCAAAGTAAACCACCTATTACTGTTAGATTCTTCAATTTTTCTATACCTAGTGTTTAGAAGATGTTACTGAAGAGACGAAAACAATTTCGGCTTTCATCTCTTCTGTTTTTTTATTCTGCTTCTTTGCCAAGACTTCGACGAATCCACTAAGTATTTCAGTCCAAACTCCATGAATTGCTTCATAACTCATAACTTCCAGTTTCAGTTCATTCATTTTCAGGCTCCTTTTCTTATTGGTGCAGCGTATCTGGTGTCAACTGTATTTTCAGGCTCACAGGACACATTTCCTTTTTATTTTGTCCCCAATAAATGCACTTTTGTCTCATATTTGCATTAAATGTAGTTATTAATGAATTTTTGTACTTTTAGTCCAAAAAATTACATACAAATCAAAATAAGTTCACTCTTAATATTATTTTATATGAGACTTGTCTTATTGTGAATGAATTACATAATTGAGATTGCAAATAAAATTTTTTTAAAAATTAATTCCGGAAAAAATCGTTAACAGTTGGACTAAAAGTACAACTATTATTACCTCGTCATAATATGCATTTACTTGCATATTTATTCCTGGTCATAACCTCAGACCTTCCCTTCATAGTCAACTTTATCATGGTGTAACGGAACTTCTCCATCATGGAATTGATATTGAATTCACCTGCATATTTTAACCATTAGAGCCCAAGGGAATAGGGTAAAAATGGAATAATACAGGAAGATTAATGTTAAAATATGAAGAATTTCGTCATATTTACGTGGGTAGTGTTGCACACCGCGCATTATAATTTATATCCACATGAGACAGTCCATGTGAGTGGCCGGAGTACTACCCATGTATTTGTAATATTTTTTTTCCTTGGAAACACTTGATAGGAACAAAGATTGTTCTTCGTTTGGTTTGTCGATATAAGATACAGTTAAAATGTTGCTTTGTTATGATATATTTATTTGTTTATTCTACCATATGTACTGCTGATTTGGTATTCTCAACAGTTTTCCCAAAGTGATGATGGCAAGTGATCATTCCTCTTTTCTAGAGTACATTTTATTGAATGTTCGTCTAGAATTTGCAATATCAGAGATCAGTAGTAGAATCTTACTTCATTTTAATTAATAACAAAAAAAAAAAGCACCAATGCCAATTGATCTCACATACCCTGGAGTTTAGGATTATTCATTATTTTAGTAAGTTGGGGCTAAAAATAAGACCACCTCTAGTGGATTGACCTAAAATTCAACAAACGCTCTTTTTTAACTATGGTCTAGTGTCGAAAGAAGAGAGCTGACACTAAACAGCTTTTGCACTTTTAGTCTCAAAAAATTATATACACATCAACATAAGTTCATTTTTTATAATATTTTATATATGGCTTATCTTTTATGAGTGATTACATAACTGAGACAACAGGTACAAGTTTTTTAAACGAAATATGAAAAAATCACTAATGATGGACCAAAATGCAAGTACGAAACTAAAAGCAACCTATTGGGACCAAATTGAACGGGACAATGTCCTATGGGACCAAAAATGCAATTTTGCTCATCTTCCATATCAAGTAAAATAACTGCTCTAGCAAAGTTTCAACTGAATAAAGCAGTCACCCACAGCTATTAATCAAGCAATAATAATATGCTCAAAAAGTGCAAATCAAATTCCTATGCGAGAACAGCAGAATCCACCATTGTTATTACCAAACAGCAATGAAAATGGATTGTACTTCCAACATCCATATGGAGAAGATTCAAGAGACAAAAAACAAGCTCACCAGATCATTCCATGACGACTTTCGCCCCAACTGCTTTCATCTTCTCAATAATCTGTTCCGCTTCTTCCTTCGACACCCCCTTCTTCAGAACAGCCGGTGCCTTCTCGACCAACTCCTTGGCTTCTTTCAAACCCAGGTCTGTAAAACTTCTAATCTCCTTAATCACCTTGAGTTTCGAAGCTGCATCGAAAGATTCCATCTTGAGCTCGAATGACGTCTTTTCAGGCTTCTTCTCTTCCTTTGCTGCAGCTGCGGCCTTCATTCCACCGCCCCCGCCAGCCTGTTGCTTCATCACCGCAACAACTGGACTCCCTTTGATGCCCATTTTTTTCATTATTATGGTGGAGAGCTCTGTCGCTTCAGCAAGTGTGAGCCCGGAAATTTCATCAACTAGTCTCCAAACCCTCTGCGATGGAGGACTACGATGCTCTGTGGGATCAAAATTTGAGGGATCGTAATCAGCTGGGAGCCTTCTTTGGTCTATCTCTACTTCTTCCTCTTCGTTCTCGACCCTCGCAGTTTGAGCGAAATGTCTGGTCGCAATTCTATGAGGAGAAGATGCAAGGACAACAGAGTATATATTTTTGTTGAATGATCCATAGGGTAAACGATGGCAGATTCTTGCAATCAAACTCATTCTTTCAAGACTAGCTTGATATTCAACTCATATATGTATCATTCAGAGCCTGGAGAAAGAAAAGGAAACTCAAGATCTCGAGAAATTAGATGACCAAATAACTGATTAGAAACAATTTCAACCAACGCAAGACCTTTACAGATGCACATTAAGCACTCAACACTCAAGGAAATGTACATCGAGGCCTAAAACACATATACTGGCAGCAAAATTATTGAGGAAAGCAATCAATACTGATACGATAAGTCGATAAACTTAACCCCAAAAATTATTACATTTCCATTCAACCATTTCTTTTCTAAACTTCTAATATCACAGATTCTGACGAAATAATGGTTAAACAAATAAAAAATTCCATTGGGGCGGCCGACATTAAGATCACAGATTCATGGAAAGGCACATCGAGACCCAAAACACATACATTTCTACACTAGATTAAGATCTCTTCTGCAGGAAACGAATCTCAAACTAAAATGTTTAATCGGAAAAGGAAAGCAGTGGCTAGGAACCAGAAAATTGAAAAGGGGGAAATAACAGACATACTTGAAAAATCATATTCCATTTCAATGTAGTAGTTGCAGGTTGAGGGAGGGGAGAAATGAAAACTAGCACTGAGCAACAGAATTATATAAGCAACATGTTGATAGGAAGTAGGAATGATTTCATCAATTACTGTCTAATAACACAAGATCTTACGAGTATCTGATATCGATGCGCGTTCGTAGAGATCGAGACTGGATAGAGAGATTGAGATGGTACCCTGGCTGAGAAGAGAAGAGAAGAGAAGAGAGAGCCAGTGCCTTGAACCCTAATTGGGGTTTTTCAGTGCAACTGTATCAGGTTTCGTTTGTAAAAGTAAGACCTGAAAATTATAACAAAAAAAAATACATTTGTTGTTATTGTTACTACTACTATTACTATTGGGCTTCATTGCAAGAATTAATACGACATTTCTTTATTTTTACAATTTTCGCACGAGCTTTCAAATTTCATTTAATTTTTTTCAATATACATATAAACAATTACTTATCTTTCAAATGTTACAGGTTTAATATAATATTTTAATATTTTTCAACTCTTGCGTAAAAATTCGAAAATTTTAAAATCAACGAATAATTTCGGTAAAATTCGTTGGATTCAGATATTTTAAACCCACTTATTTTAAGTAATTGTGTGTCAATATATAATTTAATCGATTTCACTGTATAATGAGATACAATCTGTGTTGGTCCCATATCATCAGAGTATGTACAGTAGGTGCAAAACTAATTTGGGGTCCATTAATGCCCTTCAGACTCGAGCTAAGTAACTTAGGGCTTATAAAAATTGTTTGATTGTCTAGTGGAGATATAGGCCTTAGTTGCAAGTAGACGAGTCAATTGAGTTGTGGCAGACCTGACAAGTTTTCTTTATCTTAAGCAATTTGAGAATGATTGAATTAGACGACAAATTGTAGGGATTTGGTGAGCTGATTGAGTCAGCTCGTCTAGCACAAGAATAAAGCATAAGTCGAATAACATGCACTCAAATATCAGAATTTAAGAACTATGTAAGTACATGAAATTGATAAAACTAACACAATAATTTTTATAGAGGTTCAAAGATATCGCTCGTACGTCTTCTCTTCATTCATCAACTAGAAATGTATCCACTATTAACTTAAAGCACGCAATGTTTTTAAATGCGGATTACATTAAGCTAATCTTCTCAATCATCAGGCATCACCACTCGAAGACTCAGGCACGGCGTCAAACGGAACCTCGATCTCCTCCTGGATCTGTGCTCCACGTCCTATGCAGGTTGAAGATTTGGGTTCCCTTTACGAAGGATAGGTTGGTCGTTTGAGGAAGTATCATGAAATCTGCTTTATGTGAATGGCTCTAAGCAGATTCCGGAGGGGTTGGTCTTGAGCTTTGATCTTCGTGGTATTCTTCTTATGTTGTCAATTTTCCCTCGGATTTATCTCATCTCGAGATTTTTTATTTATAATTTCTTGGGATAAATCTGACCGTTGAGATGGAGTCAGGTGTCTGTTACTCACATTCCTGACTATCTCTTCTGACACATGTAAGCTTGTGTACCACTTGTTGAATTTGGTCAGCTTAGCTCGATCTTTTGATAAGTGATACCACTTGTTGTTATCTTTCTTGAGTAGCTCAATTTTCAACTTCATCTTCTTAAAAGCTGGTCAGTTGGCTGAAACAGTTCTTCCTTTAAAACTGTCAGCTGGGTAATCTCATAATCATCTCAATATCCTCCAAAAATTGGGTGTTCTGAATCCTCTGAAGTGGATTTTCTGTCCCAGTTCAAGTCTTCATATGACCGAGTTTGATCTTCTGTATTGGTCCTTCAGAACCGACTTTTCTATCAGTTATGGATCCTCTATCTTAATCCTTAGGTCTTGGGCTCTTCAGTTCCTCATCCTCTAACTACCTATCTATTACATCGTCCTAACCTAATACAATATCTCATTATATGAAGCTCTTATCATCAAGGTTTACATCAGCAAAACTATACCCAATTCCTAACAATTTGTTCATTAGATACAATATAAAACAATGTCATGCTCAAAAGAATTTATCATGTATGTGTTCTTAACCAGCTAAATATGTTTGATGATCTTTTTTAGGGTCGATTTTGAACGGATCAAAATTGGAGCTCTAAGATATAACGGAATGGAAATCAACATCGCGACTTCCAAGAAGGTTTATAATTCCCCAAAATGGACTTGCTGATATTTTGTATATTTGACTAGAATTACGGATTACAAAGGGGTTTATAATCGACGACGATCGGAATTCTTAATACTCACTAGCTAAGACAATGAAACAATAGCTAAAAGCAAGAGAGTGCGTGAGGTGTGTGATCGTGTCGTACAATTCATTTTCTATACATGCTAAAGAGATGAATATCACTTTACAATACATTAAGGACAAAATATGTAATTAGTCGAGGGGCGATCTGCAAATCCTTGCGGAAGAAGTTGGAGTCACACTTTGGACGCGATGCTGACTCAGCAAGGGAGTTATTCTGGGTCCTTCCGTGCATGTGGGGGCCATGCTGACAGTATTCCAGGCACTTTGCAGATTTTCTCGAGGGGACCACCTTTAGAGTTGTTTGCCCTCAAAAGAGGCTCACTCGAGGGCTTTTCTGTTTCGTCAGGCTTTGAGTTTCGAGCTTTGAGCTCCACGCGCAGTGTTCGAGAGTTCCTGGGTTTTGAATCTGATCCTCGAAAAGCCCTGATAGATTCAAATACTTGATGGGACCGAGTCCGCAAAACTGAAAGGTGAGGCTAAAGTAGAAAGCACGATTTTGACCCTCAACAATATCCCCTTTGGCTCTGCATAGTAAGGCGATTGGTTCGCGGAGACAAACCAATGCAGAATATCATTAGTCAAAATCATAGATGGGACGAGGTTTTGATACCTGTTACCAAATCGGTCGATGGTGTCAACCGCCGACGCTAATCCTTTGCTATGATCCCAGAGTGTGTTTCTAGATAAAAATGCAGGAATGATATCATTAACAATAAGAAATCCGAAGATTCACATGATAATATTGGAATGATGAGGAGTTGTTGGCTTAGTCTCTCTTTAAAGATATAAGCAATTTTTGGCAATCTTGTTGTGAGTTATCTGGCCGTTATGGGTTCGGTACGATTGACTTTGGATTTAGTTTATCCTCCAAGGAATTCGGCGTCCTAGAGAGGCCACGGGACTGTAGGCATTTCATCAACGGCACGAGGGATTAAAGGCCTCGGTATTGTCGGAATTAAGCTTTTCAACACTTAATTCGGTAAAAGCCAACAGTGGCATTTGTGCGCACTAGACGATGATCATTTTCATCTGAGGAATTTGATGACTCGAGTATTTGGGCAAAGCTGGTGGTGTCAATGCGCACCGAGCGTTTGCAGTCGCTCATGAGGGCATCGAATCAATTAGTTTAGTTAGTTGTCTATGGGCATAAAGTTAGTTTATTTGTTGGGTGGCGTTTTTGCCAATATTATGCGGTTCTGGTGCAGTGAAGGAGATAATTTTCGCGATGCCACAAGCCTAAGCAGTTATAAAGATAGGTCAGGCCCGACGCATTAGACCAATAACAAATTGAAAATGTGAATAGAATCTTATAGGTAATAATTCCAGCCCCGAGTATAGAAATCTAGAATCCCATATTTCGGGTTGCATGAGTATATGAGTAGATGCTCGGGGAGAGAAATCCAGCCCCGAACATCAGGTTCAGAAGTCAGAAGGCCCAAAAATCCAATTATGTATACACTTGGGCACGGAAGGGGCGTGGCTAGCCCCGAGTCCCAGATGTCTCAATGCGAGATCTGTCTTGGTGTAATAAGAGCGCTTGAGAGCAGTTGCTGCGCGTATCCCCAAGTAATTTTAGCAGAGATTCGCGGTGTAGCCTTTGGTTGGCTGCAATTAAGTTTATGAACCTACACACAAACATTGGGGGGGAGGTGCTCGAGGGATAATTGACCCCGAGACCTTCAAAGCATTTAAAGTGTGCTATATATAGAATTTGGACAGTATTTTACCTCGACCTCGAGAGTTGTTTCGAGATGTCATCCAATATTTATATCCTTGAATTGTGATAGTCTCGAAGGTTGATCTTCGAAGCCGGTTACTTCAGCAAAGCACTGTCATTTTTCAGTGACTTTTGGGATTCTGCACACATAAAAAGGCAAGAGGAGAGAAACCCTAATCACTCTTTCAAATTTCAATTTCAAAATTTTAATCTGGCCTTTTCCTACTGTACATTCTCTTACTTAGCTATCTGTATTTGAAAAATGATTTTGTGCGGTTGCCTTTTTACTCTTACTTCCAAGGCTTCACGAAACGCACTTTTATGCCGATTTCATGAGCACAACATCTTGGTTGATGATGTGCCGTTTTGGGCGGCAAGACCCCTCGAGTTTTGTCACTCACCTCCAGAGGGCTATACCGCATTCCCCTCGTATGTTATCCCATGCAAGGTGAGATTTCCCTTCATCCCTTCATCTTTAAAGTTCTCAACTACTAGCGAGGGCTTATGTGAACCCAACATTAGAGAGTAGAGCAAATTCTATAGGTTGAATAGGGTAGGGGGAAAGTTTATTATTCTGTAAATAAATTGAATAGACAGTCTCCAATGTTAGTTTTTGGCCATTTAACCGATTTTTTAGGTTGGAAGGAGTCATTATTCTATTTCCAGATTCCCAATACCGAGCCCCGCCTGCGTTCCCAATTCAGTGAAGTTGGCAGTAATTACCCCTTCATAATTGTGGTTTCCTTTGTTAATGTTTTATTTTGACTGTTGTTGAGTGTTGTTTTTGTTGTATTTTGCAGCTCTCCAAGTCTAGCTCACCCAACACAAGAAAGAACGGGCACGACTTGCTAATTACTCGCAGCTGAACAACTGTTCGTCAATTCTAGGGAACTTCTACATCGACTATCTCGGGGTCCATCGCATCAGGGCCCTGACTGCCAGCGCGACCTAATCTTCAGTCCAAAGCTACCACCCAACTCCATCCCCTTCGCCCAAACCTTTTCTTTCCTACGACGATACGAGAATAACGAACCAGGAGTTTCTATTCAAAGAGCTCGAGGCTCTCGAGGCGGAGAAGCCTTGAGAGGCGACCCCCGCTGACAATGTGTCACGGGGCAAAGATTTAGGTGCCTCTAAATGCACCAAGGAAAGGGAGGTCCTCATGCTAGGGGAAATGGAGAAAATGAGGAAGGAAGCCCTGATGGGCCTTGTTGACACCACTCTCACCCCCGAGGGTCCTCCTGCCTTCGAGGGGATGGTCGCTGCAACAAATGCCAACATCCACGAGGTCATGCTCTCTCTCCACACCATCCATAAGATATGTTTCGAGATGTTTCTTTGCTTTTACTTGGTGAAGTCCTGACTGTGTTCTGCTGGGTTGCAAGCCTTCGAGAAATTGTATGAGGTGCTTAAAGGATGCGATGGTGCAAAACATCTCAAGCAGCAACTGGTTGTGGCTCGAGATGCCCGAGCTTTGTCAGA
>AYJT01066984.1:0-10901 GCA_001278415.1 Ocimum tenuiflorum
AGAAGACGTCGTACTTAAAGTTCTAATTTTTCTTTACTTTTGCAAATAATATATATTGATTTACTTAATTATAGATGCATAGAAACGCATTGCACAATAGTGAAAAAAAAAAAAGTCTACATCGAATATAATACTATAAGTTCTACTATCATTCATCGGTCACAGAGCATAAATTGCAATACATTAATGTGCTATTTACTTTAGGTTACATTGCGATTATATATATTTGAGGATTAACAATAGTTAAATTTGCTAGATAACTTTAGAGTTTTATTCTAAAGAAAATTAGGATATGCATGCACTCATTCTATAAAATTAAATCGGTCGAAATGTACAATTAATAAAATAAAATATAGTGTGTAAATTAAATGTCGAATAAGAGATCGCTCTACTAATTATTGATGTACAATATGAAATCACACTATGAAAAAATTAGATATAATATATTTTTTTGAATGTAATATATAAAAACTTTTATATATTTATAGAAACGCTTGGGCCGAAATTCTTTAGTGGAATAAAATTTCAGGTTATCTAGCTCATTTCTAAAATTTCTTAAATATTAAAATCTAGTTGACCGCAGAGCCCAACGTAATTAAAAGATTCTATAAAATTGTACCGATGTTGGGTCTTTTTTATGTATTGTGCCTTCCTCTTGTCAAACCCTAAATGATTTTATCTACATATTTAGCGTCGCCTTCTAACACCCAAAAGCAGACCGCGTTTTCCTTTTCAATTTGACATTAACCTCAGACTGAAAATAGTCATTTTCTGAGCATTTTCTTTCAACATAAAACATTGTACTTCTCCAAATCCGGCAAGAGCACAATAGATTGTTGAATGCAGAGTTCGCAATCATTAGATAACCGACTAGATATGCAGCATTCATCGCTGATTTATTTCGCTACTCGCAAGTGTACGGAGTAGTTGCAATAAATTGATGAGCAAGGTCGTATCCATAGAAACTGTATTGAATTGAATTAAGTACTAGAAAATGCCATTCATCATTGTTTGGACGATCAGACATGATAATTCCGCTATTTAAACTAAATTGCACTTGAAAAAAGTATGAAGTAAACTAAAACTAGCAAGCTAAGACTGTATGTAAAGTATTTGATAAAATGTCAAAACGTTCTAGAGTTGGTTTTCAATAGATTCAACTTCTAATAGTGACTCATAAGCCAATAAAATCATTTAGCATGCTTAGAACAATCACGATAATAGCTTAATCCCTCTCTTGAAACAATTAAACCGTGGATCAATAGCCAAGTACGATATCTCTACCAGTAACTTAACAATTAACTCCTAAACGATCATAAGATTCTAATTCTCACGATACCGTCTATTCTCTCAAACGTGAGATCATCTTGTCTCTCATTTCAGGTCCTCCAACGACAATCCTCTCTCGATTCAAATCGTCGTACAAAATAAAGTCAGATTGGTGATCAAACAATCAAACCACAATGAAATCAGAAATGAAAGAAAGCATTACTAAATCAAAAGTCAATAAGATCACATAACACAAGTCAAATCCATCTACTTACCAACCCTAGAACAAAGGGTTTAGCTACACATTATGGAATTGAAAATAGAAACAAGAAATAGAGAGTTTATAGAAGAAACAAGACTATAATGGTGGTAGATCGCCGTCTTCTCGCCTCCGATTCCTCCCAAGATGAGTTTCTAGCCAAAATCCCCAAATTTAGCTCTCAATTTTTGGCTGATGATGATTGACCTCCGTCAAAGTCGCCCTAATTTGGTATTTATAATCATCACAAAACAGGGGCAAAATTGGGATTTTTCTCTCTCAAAGCAGGCATTCAATCGAAAGCATGAGCGCTTGCGATCAAATGATAAATCTATGTACTAGCAAAAATCTTCCTGACCACAGGCTTTCGAATTGAATGCCTCTTAGCATTCGATTGAAAGAAGACTCTCTGTCCATCTGTGAGATTTCAATCCATAGGCATTCGATCGAATGAAAAGTCACCTTTCGATCGAATGCCTCAGCTCAGTTTGTGTACAAAATTCATCTACTTCAGCTCTGTTATGCCCGATTTCACATACTCGTTCAATGCATTCACTGTGTTCTGCTACAAGAACTCGGTTTTGTCCAAAAAACGATGCAAATTTCTTCATAAACCGAGTATGAGAACTACGAATCATAACAACACCATAAGTAGTGCAATTTGTAGGTTAAATCAAACAATAATGCTCATTTCGTGCACCTAAACCTATCAAAATGCAGACTTATCAAACCTCCCAAATTTAGACCTTTGATCATCCTCGATCAAATCATCAGAAACACATGAGGAGTAGGAAAGAACACAGTGCAATGTCTCAACCTGCCAAACCAGATACGCACATACACAAGAACTTCGTTTCAATCTCCACAAACCTACCGATTTCTGATAGACAAATCGATCCTCACGAAAGGTACTGAACACGTTCGCTCACTCTCGGGGTAAGTTTATGCTGAAACTCTCTAGCAAAAACACTCGTATCGGATCCCCATAGGCTTGCATCATATTTACATCTCCACCGCTCCTTAGCACGTTCAATCTAGAAATCAAAACGAACTTTAGTGGGTTGTAATGTAGGCTATCCTAAGAGGAGGCTCAAGATAGTTATGTCTAGACAACATTTCTCCTCCTATTCTCGACAATGCTCTCAGTAGGACCAAATTTCGGGTAGTCTTCTACATTCCACCCAAGCTGACTCATTTCATATTTACTCTTCTTATTTCATGTATTGTATCACCTCTTTCTTTCTTCTTTTTTTTTTTCTTTTTACTTTCCTCTTCCTTTCCCCATTTTTTCTTTTCTTCCTTTCTCTTTTCTTTCAACGAATATAAGAAAACCCAACTCTTTTGTTCAATTTCCTACCACTATCTTGTCTACCTCATTCTAATAAAAAAAAATTACACTTCAAGGCTCAAAGTGGTTAGCAATAGATGTTCTGCGTTATAGTCTTTTTTTCTTTTTTTTTTTTTCAAACGGAAAAGGGGGAGAACTGGGTGACAAAGATGGTCTAAGATCATTTTCCTATCTCGAACGACTATGTGCAATCTTGACACAAAACTGATGCAAGTTCTAGGGATCGTCACCAAGCTCTGCCTTTCACAAAGAAATTTACTACTCTGTATAGTAGTCATTTCAAACTCACCAAAACAAAGCTTTTGACAAATCTATCTACTCGAAATCATAAAGGTAATCAGTAATTTCCACTTAGTTCATGTGCACGTGTATTCCAGTAAAATAAGTATCCTAGACATGTATACAAATCCAACCCCCGGTATGCAACATGTTGTTGTCACAATTCCAACCATTGGTCCAAATCAGGGATATATGACATGCAATCATGCTTATGCTCATGCAAATGTTTTCTATCACAAAATAAAACCTACATGTATGCGTGATAATGCACTGTACAAAAATAGCAAAAAGAAAACCAGAAAACAATAATCAAAATAAAATCCAAAAAAACTATTACAACCCCCAAATCATTCATCAGTACTTACAACCGAACGAACAAATATCAAGTACCCATGAATTCAGAATAAAATAAGCAAGTAGAAGAATGGTTAGAGATTCAAACCAAGGTTGATATTCGCCGCCATCCCATCCTCCCAAACTTATTCGCGAGCGAGGTCGGGAAAAAGTTTGTCAAGAACGGCAGAGAATGAAGACCGAACAGCTACGATGCAGAGTCATCAGAGGAAGGGGTGGATAAGCAGGGTCGGGTTCGTTTCCCATGTGCCTTCATAAATCTTCTGCCATCCAATGCCGGCGAACAACTGAGCGACATTCTCTTGTATGCCCATGAGGCCCATAATAACCATATCCTTGCAGCGGGAGGACACAATGGTGGTTTAGCCATTTGCCCGCGGTGTGACGATGCGTGATGAGCCCCATCGACGAGTGTGAGGTTGGGAGGTGGATGCTTTATCACAATTACGGGCCATCTGCACTAGAAGATAAGGCGATGAGAATCAACTAGTAACCACCAATGCGCCAAACAAGTGAAACAACATGACCCATATAATGCATCTTACACATTCAAATTTTTATCCTAAACATCAAAGTCAGTAGCTAAAATAACCATCCTACTAGTCTCACTATCATCAAACGCACAGACACTCCCAAACTTGCTCAAAGGCGGCATGAAAACGAGATTAAGCTCAGAATCAATTAACAAACTTGTTTACTCAACAAATAATGCATCACAACTCTCACTTAAGAAAACTACACCATTATCATCCGTGTCACCAAAATTGAACGGTCGATGGTGCACATCCTCCAACAACATGAAATGTATACTCAAATTTTTCAAAAACTCCCAAAAATCACAATGTGACTCATGCTATCAACAAAAATTTCACAGGAACAAGTACTTTCAATACAACAAGCAAGATCACGCAAAGCCCATGCTCCAATGCGCACAAGAAATCCACTAATATCAGCAGTGCAACCCATAATGCGTAGCATTCGAGCCCTAGGTCGAATGGGCAAGAAAAATACCAAATGCACCAAACATTTCTCAAGAACGAGCACAAAAGGGAAAGAGATTACCTTCAATTTGTCGTGGGTGTGTGAAAATCAGAGATGGGGAGGGGAAAAATGCCCAAAAAATATAAGTGGATGGTGGCTTCCGTCGAGGGAAAAGAAGAATCGCATGTGAAATTGGTGAAATTCGACCAAAAACTATTTAAAGGAACAAGCGTTCGATCGAAAGGTAAGGTACCATTCGATCGAACGCACCTAGGGTTTAGAATTTTATTGATCGATCAACAAACCGAAGACCTTCCGATCAAAATTCGAAGACCATTCGATTGAACGTCAACTCTTTGTCCATTTTATGGATCTATGTTGGAGAGGATGCTCGATCGAAAGGTGATGACCTTTCGATCGAGTGCGTATTATTGTTCTGATCTTGTTTTCTCTCTAAAGAACATTTCGGTCAAAATCCTAAGCCATTCGATCGAAGATGAAGCTCTGCAAATAATAGAAACCACACAATCTTAGGCTAAGTCCTGCAAATTAAGCACACACACAACCATACCTGCTACTCAAAACTTAAAATGACCAAAAATCAAATTGTACAAGTAACGAAAGAAAAGATAAAACAATGAAATAACATTGGGTTGCCTCCCAACCAACACTTGTTTAACGTCATTAGCTTGACGTCTTTTATGCTCACGACTCGAGCAGAGCAATCACCATCGAGGCCTCCTTGGTCTGAGAGTGGAAGTAGGGTTTAACGACAAAAGTACTCCCATCCAGTCCCAATAACTCGAATGTACCTCCAGACAACACCTTGTGAATTTGAAATGGCCCACACCATTTGGATCTCAACTTCCAGGGAAGATTTTCAAACAAGAGTAGAAAAGAACAATGTGATCCCCAACACGAAAATCCTTTCTACGAATATAAGATCATGGAAGAGCTTGGTGCGCTCCTTATACAAACAGAAGCTCTCGAATGCCTCCAATTGAAACTCCTTAAGTTCATTCAACTGTGTAATCCTCTCCTTACTGGCTTTTTCAAAATCAAGATTCAACTTCTTGACAGCCCACAAAGACTTACGTTCGAGCTTCACGGGTAAATGGCACGACTTATTATAAACCATTTGGTAGGGGAACATGCCCAAGGGTGTCTTATAAGCAGTGCGATAGGCCCAGAATGCATCATCAAGCAACATAGCCTAATCTTTATGGCTTGTGTTCACCGACTTCTCAAGAACTTGTTTCACCTCTCGATTAGCAACCTTAGCTTGCCCATTAGTTTGAGGATGACACGCCGTAGTAATCATATGCTTCATCTCATATCGCTTCAACAAAGTGGGTGCCCCCATCACTGATCAACACCCTTGGTGTGCCAAAACGAGCAAAGATATTTTTCTGAATGAATTTCAGCACAACTTTAGAGTCACTTGTCACTGTAAGGATTGCTTCCACCCATCGTAACATGTAATCAACAACAAGCAAGATATACGGATTTCCATATGCGCTCGAGAATGGGCCCATGAAGTCTATTTCCCAATAGTCAAATAACTCAACCTCGATTGTGCCGGAAAGCAACATCTCATCCTGTTTGGAAATCCCTCCGGTTCTTGGACATGGATCACAAAGGCTGACGAAATTCTAACAACTCTTATGGATTGATGGCCAATAAAACCCACTATGTGACACTTTCATCGCCGCTCTGTTGGCACCAAAATGTCCTCCACTCGGTGATGAATAGCACTCATGCATGATGTCGAACCACTCTTCGAAAGGTACACATCTCTGGATGACTGCATCTGCACATGTACGGTATAGAATTGGCTCATCTCACATGTAGAACTTCATGTCAAGGAAGAATTTCTTCTTCTGGTATGGGAAGAGATCGGGAGATAGAACACCGGCTACCAAATAATTCACGATGTCTGCATACCACGGCATGGTATCCCAAACGCCAAAAACTTGCTCATTAGGGAAAGTCTCTTTAATCGAAACTTTGTTGTCCTCACCTTCTACCGATTTTTCCAAATGAGATAGGTGATCCGCCACGAGATTCTCACGCACTTTCTGATCACGAATCTCAACATCAAATTCCTATAGAAGAAGTATCTACTGTATTAGCCTCGGTTTAGCCTCCTTCTTGGCGAATAAGTGACGAATCACCGCATGATCTATGTACACAATAGTTTTCATCCCTATCAGATAGGCAGAAACTTGTCAAAGTCATACACGATCGCCAACAAGTCCTTCTCTATGGTGGTATAATTTTCTTGAGCTGCATCCAGTGTTCTGCTGACATAATAAATCACTCTAAAGATCTTATCCCGTTTCTTTCCCAAAACGGCTATGACAACCACATCACTGGCATCACACATTAACTCAGATGGTTGAGTCCAATCCGCAGAAATCAAAACAGGAACTGTGGTCGACGCCTTCTTCAAAGGTAAAAGCAGTATCTTTTTCCAACAATTAACAAAGAGGTTTAGAAATTTTTGAGAAGTCATGGATAAACCTCTTGTAAAAACTTGCATGGCCTAGAAAGCTCCTCACTGACTTGACATTCGTGGACGGTGGCAACTTCTCGATGGCCACAATCTTTGCTCGATCCACCTCTAATTTTACAGCAGACACTTTGTGCCCCAGAACAATGCCCTCTTGCACCATAAACTGACACTTTTCCCAATTGAGCACTAGATTAGTGTCCACAAACCTCTGCAACACTAGAGACAAGTTCTGCAAACAATGACCGAAAGAATTTCAAAAAACAGAAAAGTCGTCCATGAAAACTTCCATAACAGATTCAATAAGACCATGAAAGATTTCCATCATGCAATGTTAGAAAGTGGCTGGGGCATTACATAGACCAAATGGAATCCTACAAAATGGAAAAATACGGACATGTAAAAGCCATTTTCTCTTGATCCTCTGGCGCAATCATTATCTAGTTGTACCCTGAATATCCATTTAAGAAACAATACCAACTATACCCTCCTGATCTATCAAGCATTTGATTCATAAATGGTAAAGGAAAATGGTCTTTCCTAGTCATGGCATAAAGCAACCTATAATCTATACACATCCGCCAACATGTGACTAATCTAGTGGCTATCAACTCATCATGCTCATCTTTAACCAATGTCGCACCTCCCTTCTTGGCAACAACTTGCGTGGAACTTACCCACTCGCTATCAGAAATGGCATAAATGATGCCTGCATCGAGTAAACGAAGCACCTCCTTTCTCACTACTTCTTGCATGATTGGATTAAGGCGTCTTTGATTTTGCACCTTAGGTTCGTAGTCATCCTCCAATAAGATTCTGTCCATGCAAATGGATGGACTAATCCCCTTCAAGTCATCAACAGTCCACCTGATAGCCTCCTTGTACTGCCTCACAACACTTGAGTACCCTATCTAACTCAGATGTAGAGAGGTAAGAAGAAACAATAACTGGATATTCCTTATCTTCTCCAAGAAAAGCATACTGAAGGTGTGTCGGTAGTGGCTTCAACTCTAACTTCGGTGCCTCTTTCTTCCCCATGGACTCCTTCCTTGCTTTGATTTCCTCCTCAGTTCGAAGGGGCATAAACTGCTTCTTTCTCTTAGAAAATTCCTGCACATTATCCAAGGCAAACACATAGTTCCGTATATCAAGATCAAAACAAAATGAAGGAAGGGATAGGGAAAATGAACAATTTGTGAGGCAAGCCACAAGTGGATCCCTCAAATTGTAGTACTCCTCCAAATCCATGCACCTTGCACTACTCCATGCCTTGCTCTAGATCATCGTCATGAAACTTCATCGAGCGGTAAATGGAGAATGTTCCACTCTCATCATTTACTTCAAGGTCACATCTCCTAAAGCCACGTCAATCAACACTTGGCCCGTAGCTAGGAATGGTCTCCCTAGTATCAAAGGCACATCTCGATCCTCCTCCATGTCGAGAACCACAAAGTCTACCAGGAAAATGAATTCCCCTACCTTCACTAACACGTCCTCTACTATCCCTCGAGGATAAGTGACCTATCGATCAGCCATCTGTAAGGCCATAGTGGTCGGTTGGATATTTCCAATGGCCAACTTTGTGAAAATCGATAGCAGCATCAAGTTGATACTAGCCCCAAGGTCGCAAAGAGCCTTTCCACTATGCTCTTTCCCTATGATACAAGTGATAGTGAAACTTCTCGGATCCTTGAGCTTTGCCAACAGCTTCTTCTGAATGACCGCGCTGCATTCCTCGATTAAGTTGACTGTCTCAAAATCAGTGATCTTCCTCTTTTTCGAGATGACATCTTTAAGAAACTTAGCGTAGTTAGGCATTTGTTGCAATGCCTCTACGAAAGGAATGTTGACACTCACCTTCTTGAAAATCTCCAAAAAAATTGGAGAATTGCTCATTGAGGTTCCTCTTCTGTAAGCGTTAAAGGAACGAAATTAGAACATTACATTGTGGAGGTGTTGACTTCTTAGGTGGTTCCTCATCAACCACCTTCTCTTTCCCTTTAGATGAACTCACCATAGCTTCCTTCTTTGGCTTCTCGGGCTCTTTGTCAGTTAGCATGCTCGATCCATCATAAGCCGTACCACTCCTCAATTGGATGGCTTTACATTGTTCATTTGGGTTCACCAAAGTGTTTCTTGGAAATTGTCCATGTTGATGTTGGCTCCCAACAATATTCGCTATCCGCCCCACTTGTTTTTCAAGCATTTTCATTTGAGTACCCATAGCCCCTACAGTGTTTTCGAGCTTCTCAACTCATGTATTGGACTTCTTCATGTACTACTCGGTCTTGCCCATGAATGTCATGAGTAACTCGTCCATGTTTGGCTTCTTTGGCTCAACAATTTTGCCATTTACCACTTTGAAATCAGGGGGCGGACGAAGGGCGTCATTCGAATTGCCATATGACAAGATGGGGTGTGCACGATTCGATTGGTAGTATTGATTACCCTCTGGCTGTGGACGGTAGTTGTTATAGCCCCGATTGTTCACAAAATTCACGTCCTCCATTTGAGGATCACTGTACTACTCAGGCATAGGGGACATCACCGCATCGAACTTATTGTTCAATGTAGCCACTTGAGCAGCGAGGAGGGCAATCGGATCAAAATCGGTTGCAGCTGTAACCTTCTTCACTTGTCTCTCGGCACCTTGATAGTTGTTCTTGCATAGATCCTCTATCACACTCAAAGCAACATCATCACCTCGCTCAAGCAATGAACCATTAGCAGCTAAATCCAACATATTCTAATTATCAACAATGCAACCTGTATAGAAAAGGCTAATCTGATCTTCTTTGTCAAACTCGTGGTTCGGACACTTTCTCAACAGAGCTTTCAATCTCGCCCAAGCCTCACTCAAGGACTCCCCATCGTCCTGACGGAACTGGTTTATCTCACTCTTGAGTCTGATGGTCATGCCCGGAGGGAAATACTTGGCCAAGAATCGATGTACCATGCCTTCCCATGTTGCTTCCCCCTCGGCGATGACAGTAGCATAACACTCACTTGCATCACCCCTCAAAGAGAAAGGGAACAGTCTGAATTTGATGGCCTCATCGGTAGCTCCATTAATCTTCACTATGCTACAGATTTGAACAAATTGCACCAGATGTGCATTCGGATCCTCTATGGCTCGCCTGCCGAATGCATGTTGTTGCACCATTCCTAACAAAGCAGGTTTCAACTCAAAATTATTTGCTTGAACAGCAGGTCCAGGAATGGTCACATGTTGGAACTTGTTTCTAATCGGTGGCTGCTCTTGAGGTGGCGGTGGAGGTCTCTCTCTCTGCTGTCGTCTTAACTACTCCATCTCATGTTGCATTTGCTGCAGCATCTCATTTGCATCCATAATTGCACCTCGTCGTGCTCGTGCGACCTTTGCTCTGCTCTTTCTTAAAGCGGTTTTGATTTTCGGGATATATGGCTCTAATGGTTGCCCACTAGAGCATGCGATCATGCACCACCTGAAAACAAAGTCCAAATAAATCACAACTCTAAAAATAATCACAGTAACAATGTCTAAATCAATAACTCCTGTTCTTTCTTAATATTAATCCTTTTCGAAACAGTCCCAGACAATGTTGCCAAAAACTTGATCGCTGATTTATTTCGCTACCCGCAAGTTTACGGAGTAGTTGCAATAAATTGATGAGCAAGGTCGTATCCACATAGACTTTATTGAATCGAATTAAGTAGTAGAAAGCGCCATTCATCATTGTTTAGACGATCAGACAAGATAATTCTACTATTTAAACTAAATTGCACTTGAAAAGTATGAATTAAACTAAAAGTAGCAAGCAAAGACTATGTATGTAAAGTGTTTGATAAAATGTCAAACATTCTAAAGTTGATTTTCGAAAGATTCAACTTGTAATAGTGACTCAGAAGCCAATTAAATC
>AYJT01067004.1:0-16266 GCA_001278415.1 Ocimum tenuiflorum
ATCACATTCTATGTTCTAAAACATCAAGTCTTAGCAAGTCGTTTGAATCATATTCTATGTTCTAAAACATCAAGTCTTAGCAACCAGGACGTTGATGGTAACTATTGCCTGTCAGATTGTACATCATGAGGTAACATAATACTGTAATAGCTGTATAAGTAATCGAACAATTCTTTCATATAATCTAACCAAATTTTAGATCTGCTTTCTTTAGTCCAAGGGACTATTAAAAGGCAATTGCTGAGTGGGATTCCTAATCTGGCATTTGATTTGGCCAAACAATAAAATACAATATTTATAATGCTTCTCGCAAAAGTCCATTTGGAGATTTTAATTTTGTTCGTTCATAATCCTCAACCGTACTGAAGCAGTTTTTATCAACCACTACACAGCATTTAAAAGCATTTCCTTAAATGCATTTGCTGTCGTAGAGCTTAAGATCTGGAGAACTGGTAATTACAGATGTTGAAGATTTTCATGATTTATCTGACTTCTCCTTGACAACCATAACAGAAAACATCAACAGATAATAATACACACATCCTAATGTATTTATTCTTATCATCACTATCTCTTCTTTTTGAGAATATCTTATATCACTATTGTGAGTATACTATCTGATGATTTTTCCATTCTTTAACTATCCGAATAGATAGATAACTCCTTCCATTTGAAGTCTAGAAGATCCAGCAAAGCTATGTCAAAAAGAATTCTAGAACACTCAGATGATCAGATTATTTAACAAATTTCTGTAGATGCCTAAATGTATCAACCTGTTCACGAGCTGCTGCAAGTCTTAACAGCTCATCTGCCTCCGAAAACTTTGTAAACCACTGATTCAGGGGATGATGCTCTTTGGTGTCGCCTCTGTTCCTGTTCTCATGATCCTCCATAGGCACTGTAAAGACACATATAGAAATAGCATCTTGAAGCACAATTGGTTTCAGCCCAAAATATAGAAAGCAAATAGCACTATCAACTTCAATGATAGCAAACCATTAATAAACCTTACCAGGAGGCAAAGTGAAACCTGCAGGCAATCTAGGCACAATAACTGCAGGATGATGTTGAACCCTGGCAAAGAAAGCCTCAGAAGGCTCTGAAATAACAATTTCATCATAAGATTCCACAACAACAGGCTTCTTCGTGGACAGCGCACCAGACTCATCCTCAGGATATAATTTTAAATGATGATACCTATAACAAAGCAGAAGAAAATATCAAATGGAAACTCAATAATACGGTGAAGGCTACTCAAGAAACTATTTATATACGTATTTATGTGAATATGCATGTAATGTAGGAGTATGGCACAGAGCTGCTCTTTTCTATTTATGCGTACATTACATGGAAAACAACTCACAAATGCAATGGCTTATCGCTGACATCACTATGAAAATGAAGGGTTATAGCGATTTCAAATTCACCCCATCCAGATTCTGATAACTCAAAAGGCGGGCTATCAACGATCCTTGTGGGATTATTAAAACTCGAATGCAACTGGAAAACAACACGCTTTACCACCACACCCAGGTCCTCATTCGTTGATCCACGAACATAAAGTGTCCATTTATGCGACTGGTACCTGAACAATATGAAACGAATCAATTTGGAATAAAAAAGGATTCCATCAAACACTTTGTTAGCTTAACATGTACAATGGGACTTCTAAAGGATTTTCTTTTCTTCTTATTTAAAAACCTAGCTGATAAAAGGAGGGGGGACTTACTCGCTCGCCTTCTTACCGAGCCAAAATGCCATGTTGCCGTACACAATGGGAACACATATTTCTGTATCTTTAATTTTTTTCGTCAAACTCTATACAATCAACAAAAAAAATTAGTAAACAACAATGTTGAAAATAGAAATTCGTCAGCACATGCGGAATCAAGGACTCCAACTTCAACTGACGAGTTTCATCATTAACAATGGATTTATGTAGTAATTGAAAGAAAAATAATCATGATCACCTTTTTTTCACTGTCATCCGAGGATTTAACAAGTTTTGTGCGTTGCGATTTCGGCATTGAGCCGCTGGCATCCGACTGGTCAGCTCCATTCTTCTGAGGCATTCTGCAATTGAGCCGAACAAAATCCCCAAAATTAATCGATCCGAAATTAGGGTTTTCAAATCTCAATTAGATCCTGTACGATTGTACGGTACTGGACTGAGAGTAAAGCGGCACTAACAAGATAAGGATCATCTACGCAAAGGTCCACCTACGATTAACCTACTGACCAATGGGAACGAGCCAAATTTTAGAGGTTGGCAATTTAATTCATTACAATTGAGTGTTAGCATCCATGATTTTAAAGAAATAATACAAAAATAAACAGTATATTTTTCTCCACCATAAAGATAAATAAAAATTCGTTATGAATTTGTAAAAAGTTCATATATTTAAAATATTGCAGTAGTTTAATTTTTGGAAAAGTAAAACATAGATCCTCAAACCAAATATTTGGGAAACAGATTCCCATTCTGTATCACTTAATCTCATATACATTATATAAGGATGATCCTACCTTTATTTAAATTAGTTTATTTGGTATGGAATTATATAATGTCTAAACTAGACTTTCTTCATGTAAAAATAATCCGGATTTGAAACTTTGAGTAGATCTCAATTATGCGGTTAAGTTTGAATAGAATTCGATCGTATTATCATATATGCAAATATCACCTCATAAGGAAAATATGAATATTTTTTCACTGAATTATCTTGTAAAACTATATTTGTCGAGTTATCTAGAGTGCTCGACTGAACAATAAAGTTGTAAATGAATCGAATTATGTATAGAATCTCGATGCATCATGGTATTGTTAACAAGAATCATCATCTCTCATCTCTTATAATAATAGAATTAACAGAATGATGCATTTGATCTTTGTACAAGAGCTAGTAAGAAAACTGTATGCTAAGTTCCTAAGTATAAATGACATATAATCATGATCTGCTCAATCTTGAGGCAAGATCAATGAACAAATCCTCACTACATGGAATGGTGAGGCCACCCATTGGATGATAGAACCCGAATTCTTCTTCAGCTTGAAAAAGCAATTCTTGAAATGAAGGGTTGTTCAAGTACGATACTGGAATAACAAACCGCTTCTTCTCCTTCAACCCAACATACACAGCCAAATGCCCCTTCGGGACTTCCGATGACAGAGATCGTCTAAGCATTCTTTCGATGCCCATTTTTGTACTACAAGAGGAAAAAAAAAGGAGAAATCTTGACAAGTTTGAAGTATTTTCGAACTTGGTAGTTGGTTGTGGCTAGCCGAAAGAATTGTGGTTATGTATTATATAGTGTCCAAGAAAATCAAGATTGAGTGGTGAAGAGGGCCTCGGAAATATATGTGGTTTCTGAGCAAGGTCTCGAGAGCCTAACCACGAGGAATCCACATGGATGTATGTTCCAAACATTTGTGAATATTTCAGACAAGCAAGGAAGAAGTGTTTTGTGTTGTTGAAGGCCTTCTCTGTTGCTGCAATGAATGAGATAGAGATGTATAACACCTAACTAACAACTAAAGGTGTGGAGACTTATTTGCATACCATTGAGCTGTCTATTTTTGGGCTTTGCAAGTTGGCCTAGCTGAACATGGCTGTTTGGTAATATCATTCCCACCAATCTTGTGGTGTGAGACGCCATTGGCCCGTTGTGTTTGAGGCGACGAAGATGGTCTTTAACCGGGATGAGTTAAGTAAAGCTTTTACTTCTTGGATGATATATCTCACATTTTTTAATCATTCATGAGTGTTAAAGCATTGTGTACTTGAAAAAATTAGGCTGTTCATGTCATATATTGATGTTTATATGATAAATCGATCAAGTTTTCTTGTTTGGAGATATCTCAGAATATGCAAAAAATTACACCTAATAAAAGTATCTAACTGTGTAGCAAAATAAAGAAAGAACACTAAAAGAATTTGTATTGATCTAACTTTTAAGTCCTAGTCTACAGTCTGCACATCATTCTCTGCTCAAGCGAAATGTGAGATCGACGAATAAGACTCACTGCAAGGAATAGTGAGGCCGCCCATTTGATGATGGAACCCGAATTCTTCTTCAGCTTGGAACAGCAGTTGCTGGAACGAAGGGTGGTTCAAATACGATATTGGAATAACAAAACGCTTCTTCTCATTCTCCCCAATGTACACAGCCAGATGCCCCTTTGGAACCTCGGTCCCAGATGAAATCGATCTTTTTTCTGACGATAGAGATCGTCTAAGCATTCTGTGTATGGCCATAGCTATTATAATGTAGATTTAGTGAAGCTGATGATGGAAAATAAAGTGAAGTGTGTACTTGTTTTGAGAGGCTGAGTTTTGAAGTTGTTGCTGGTTATGAGTTGGAAACTGAGTTGCAGAAGTGTATATATAGGGAACTTGTGAAATCCACAAATCTTGATTGAGTGGTGAAGAGGCAAAGTTGGAGAAACAAAAGCACATGAAGATTCACATGGACTTGTCTCAAATTCTTCAAAAATCTTTGACAATGTAATAAATGATTTTGTTGTCGATGCGAGTTTTGTTCCTTACCACCTTCAGCAACAAAACATCGTAGGCCCCTTCAACATTTAATGTAGTAATATGTGATTCCAGATGAGCCACAGAAAATATAGATTCCTTTGTTTTCTTGCTGGTTTTAGGTTAGCCACAGATTTCTGTCTGAAATCGATCGGCCAGGAAATACTGATAATAGGCAACTTGACACCATAATTTGCAGTGTTTTCTCTATATTACTTGGCCTAAGAAAGTGTACTAATTTAAGGTTATAACTTTGGATCTTTCTGCCTCTCTTGTTTCTGGTATAACATAAACTCTGATCCAAACAATGATTTGCTGGTAAATTTTGTGAACTCGGTAAAATTCAGAAATGGACAGTAAAAATAAACAGAAACATTCACACCAGGGATCAAAATTCACATGGATCTGTCTCACTCACCTTAAATATAATAATTATGAAAGCATGACAGGTGAAATACACATAAATAAGTATATAAATATTGCAACTTGCAGAGATTGCTCCTCATCACTTCTGACAAGAAATGGCCAAGACAGGACCACTTACTTTATCATCAATCTCAAATTGAAAGGGATATTCATTTTTTGACAGACATTTATTTTAACAATTAGTAAGTGTGTGTTGATTCTAAGTTCTTGATGATTCCACTCAGTCTCAGCATTGTTACACCGTCACAGAACTTCTGTCTCTAGATATAATTCACAGAAATGGTTAGATTTTGAAATATAATGGATATCCTTGTAGAAGGCCTTATGATCATTTAATTATTTGTAGTGAAATTACTTTTCATATTTATGAAGTTCTTTAAAAAGTCTAGTGAAAAATACAAAAGATTTAAATTTAGGGAAATATATTTATCAGTCCACTTAAGAAAGACATGACTAAGTTCATCACACACGCCATCTCAGAATAAGCAAGCAAATTTCAAGTCTTATATGTCAGTATGAACAAAAGGAAAGAAGTGTCATATATGAGAGTGTTTTTGTATACATTCACATTTGATCAGTTTTATCTGTGTTAGTGCAAAAAGTTGCTGCAGTTTTGACGAATCTTGCTTGCAAAGAATTGTGTGCTTGAAGTTCTTGGTTCGTAGAAAGTTGCATAAGAGAAGAACAAAGAGATTAAAGATGCTTAAACAACATAATGATTTCCAAAATACATCTGTAATTACAATTTCCAAAATAGATTAGCAGTCTGTACACTTCCCGAATGAAGAATGCTTGTCAGAGAAACTAATTTACAAAACTGTGATTCCCTCGAACATAGCCTATACATCATGTTCTGCTCAAACGGGATGTTAGATCAACGAATGAATCCTCACTGCAAGGAATGGTGAGGCCACCCATTGGATGGTGGAAACCGAATTCTTCTTCAGCTTGCAAAAGCAGTTCTTGAAATGAAGGGTGGTTCAAATACGACACTGGAACAACAAACCGCTTCTTTTCATTTTCTCCAACATAAACAGCACAATGCCCCTTTGGGACTTCAGCACCTGATGAAGCTGATCTTCTTTCACTGGATAAAGATCGTCTCAACATTTGGCGAATGGCCATTGTCGTATGATTAGAAACTTGCTGAGATGAAATGAAAATGTTCTTGGAATAAGTGAAAGTTTAGAAAGCTGAAGTTTTTCTTGGAGTTGATGGTTGTAATCCAGAAACTTGCTGTATATATAGGTCAGAATAGAAAGCTGAAGCCTTCAGAAATTTATGAAACTTGAGAAACATAATCACATGGTTTGTCTCTCGATAATCACAAAGATTTTAAGGCAACAAGAATTTGTGTGATCAAGAATTCTTGTATTCTACCAACTATGGCAACATGGCCCCACTTCGATAAGCCAACAACAACATTTGATGCCACCTTTCTCCTTCAAATGAAATGTGGAAACCGAATTGGCTGATCGTTCAAAATCGATTAACTTGGTCCACCATGTGAACTAGACTATATATCTTCATTATAAAATCTGTGGTGTGCTTTCAAATAGTAACTTGAAGGTCCACCACATATTTTAACAGACACAGAGATGGAATCATAAAGAGATCAATAGCTGATTTTACGTTTTTCTTGATAAACGCCAAAGTGTAAAGCTCGGATAAAGTTGATGGATTTGCACTGGATAACACGGGTGCTAAGATGATAAAGTTTTCTAGGCTGCTGTAACTGTGAAGGGTGCACTTATCAGTAATTTAAAATCAGTAACTTACAACACAAAAAATCATGTTCAAAGTTCGAACTGATGAACCACAAGTGAAAAATATACAACAACTCTGAGGTTTTATTATCATCTTCTTGTTAATACCACAAATCAGTGGAATAACTGCTATCAAATGATATGGTAATCTGCATACGGACAAAATCATGATCATGAATAACAGATTAGGCTGTATAAATATCATTTTCTTGTTTTTTCATTTGGTAAAAAGAATTCAACTTATATTATTTGCATTAGGAACTGGCTAAAAATGGGAAATAAAATGTCAAATAGGATATAGTTTATACACGGAAATAAGGATTTTCTCTTTGATGAGAGGAGATAACCAAATTGTTTGCATTTATGACGAGTTAGAATTGTTTGCATATGAAAAATGGAAACGTAATTTTTCATGTAGTCACAACATATGTTTGTCCTTCGGGTACATTCTTTCAGTTGCGAATAAAGAGTCCTTTACGACGAGACTAATCTGCAAAACTATATATGAGAAGAATTGTTTGAGCCTTTTGTATATGTTGAAGAGTTAATTTTCATATAGTCACAACAAATGTTTGTCCTTTGGCTACATTTGTTTTCTATGCTAAAACTAGATCCTTTACAGATAGACTAATCTACAAAACTGTTTTCTTCAAAGCATAGATAACATTTTCATGTTCTGCTCAACTGAGATGTTAGATCAACGAATAAATCCTCACTGCAAGGAATGGTGAGACCACCCATTGGATGATGGAACCCGAATTCTTCTTCAGCCCGAAAAAGCAGTTCTTGAAACGAAGGGTGGCTCAAGTATGCCACCGGAATAACAAAACGTTTCTTCTCGTTCTCCCCAACGTACACAGCCAGATATCCCTTTGGAACCTCGGTCCCAGATGAAATCGATCTTTTTTCTGACGATAGAGATCGTCTAAGCATTCTGTGTATGGCCATAGCTATTATAATGTAGATTTAGTGAAGCTGATGATTTTGAGAGGCTGAGTTTTCGAGAAGTTGTTGCTGGTTGTGAGTTTAGAAACTGAGTTGCACAAGTGTTATATATAGATGAACTTGTGAAAACCATAATCTAGATTGAGTGGTGAAGAGGTAAAGTTGGAGAACAAAAGCACATGAAGATTCACATGGGCTTGTCTTAAAATCTTCGAAAATTTCCGAGACAATGTAATAAGTGATTTTGTTATCAGCAACAAAACATCATAGGCCCCTTCTACATTTAATTTAGTAATATGTAATTTCAAATGAGCCACAGAAAATGTAGAGTCCTTTTGTTTCTTGCTGAGTTTTAGGTTAGCCACAGATTTCTGTCCGAAATCGATCAGCGAAGAAAAACTGATATTGGACAACTTGACACCATAATTTGCAATGTTTTCTCTATATTAATTGATCACATACTTGGCCTAAGGGAGTGCACTAATTTAAGGTAATAAATTTTGATCTTTCTCCCTCTCTAGTTTATGTACAGAAATTTAAGGTAATTTGCTTGTAAAAATTTTTTGAGACTGAAATTCAGAATGGGACCTATGAACAGAAATATTCACATCAGGGATCGAAATTCACATGGATCTGTCTCACTCACCTTAAATATAATAATTATGAAAGCATGACAGGTGAAATACACATACA
Source organism: Ocimum tenuiflorum (assembly GCA_001278415.1). Lineage (NCBI taxonomy): Eukaryota > Viridiplantae > Streptophyta > Magnoliopsida > Lamiales > Lamiaceae > Ocimum > Ocimum tenuiflorum. The sequence continues at coordinate 8,366 of AYJT01067004.1, forward strand.
TATGTATATAAATATTGCAACTTGCAGAGATTGCCCCTCCTCATTTTTGACAAGAAATGGCCAAGACAATCTAAAATTGAAATGGACATTGATTTTCTGTTGAGACATTTTATCAAGAAAAGGGCTTTCTTTTCTTCAACAATTAGTATGTGTGTGTTGATTCTAAGTTCTTGATGATTCCACAAAGTTTTGGAATTGTTTCACACTGCCACAGAACTCTTGTCTCCAGATATAATTCACAGAAATGGTTAGATTTTGAAATATAATGGATATGCCATGAAAAATAGCCAACTATTGAGTAGTTTGTTGTAGAAGGCCTAATGGTCCTTCAATGATTTGTAGTGAAATTACTTGTTAATGCTTATGAAGCCCTTTAAAAAGTATAGTGAAAAATAAAAGATATTTGGAGTGAGAGAAATATATGTGTTGATCCACTAAAGAAGACATGACTAAGTGAATCACATACATTATCTCATGTGTGCACATCTGATCAGTTTAATCTGTTTTAGTAGGAAATATTGCTGCACTTATCCAAAAATCTTGCTTGCCAAGAATTGTGTGCTTGAAGTTTCTTGGTCATAGAAAGTTGCATAAGAAGACATAGAAGAACAAAGAGATTAAAGATGCTCAAACAACATGATGATTTCCAAGAATACATCTGTAACTTATAATTTCCGAAATAGATTAGCAGCCTATACATTTCTTCTCCTAACCAAATGAAGAATGCTTGTCAGAGAAACTAATTTACAAAACTGCGATTCCCTCGAAACATAGCCTATAAATCATGTTCTGCTCAAACGGGATGTTAGATCAATGAATAACTCCTCACTGCAAGGAATGGTGAGGCCACCCGTTGGATGGTGGAAACCGAATTCTTCTTCAGCTTGAAAAAGCAGTTCTTGAAACAACGGGTGGTTCAGATACGACACTGGAACTACAAACCGTCTCTTTTCGTTCTCTCCAACATAAACAGCACAATGCCCCTTTGGAACTTCAGCACCTGATGAAGCTGATCTTCTTTCACTGGATAAAGATCGTCTCAACATTTGGCGAATGGCCATTGTCATACGATTAGAAACTTGCTGAGCTGAAACGAAAAATGTTCTTGAAGTAAGAGGAAGTTGAAAAGCTGAAGAGTTATGGGGTTGATGGTTGTAATCCAGAAATTTTCTGTATATAGAGGTCAGGATAGAAGCCTGCAGCCTTCAGAAATTTATGAAACTTGAGAAACATAATCACATGGTTTGTCTCTCGATAATCACAAAGATTTTAAGGCAACAAGAATTTGTGTGATCAAGAATTCTTGTATTCTACCAACTATAGCAACGCGGCCCTCAAACGGCCCTACTTTTGTAAGCCAATAACAACATTTGATGCCACCTTCCTTCTTCAAATGAGGTGCACATATAAAAATTGTAAAGCCATGACTTAATGAATTTGCTTATCTTTCAAAATCTATGAACTTGGCCCACCATGTGAACTAGACTACATATCTCCATCGTAAATTCTTTAGTGTGCTTTCAAATAACATAAACTCGAAGGTCCACCACATATTTTAAAAGGTACAATGATGGATTTCGTAAAGACATAACAGCTAATTCTACGTTTTTTCTTGATAAACGCCAAAGTGTAAAGCTCGGATAAGGTTTATGGGCTTGCACTGGATAAAGCCGATGCTAAGATGGTAATTTTTCTAGCTTGCTGAAACTGTGCAGGCTGCAGATATCAGTAATTTAATATCTCTACTGAATTCGTAAAACACATAAAAATCATGGATAAATGAGAAGTAATAACTCATTTGGATAATGAGTGGATAATATACCACATTATGGATCTATTCTGAGGTTGATTCTCTCTTGTTTGTGTAATGCTACAAATTAGTGGAACCAAATGAGATGGTAATCTGCATACTGACAAATCTTGATCTCGAATAATAGATTAGGCTGTATAATTCTCTCTTTTGTGCAAGGCAAAGATAATTTTCTCTTTGACAAGGAGGGATGATGAAAACCAAGTTCTTCTTGAAATATTACAAATCAGAATTGTTCGAATATGAATATTCTTTTTCACGTGAAAATTGGAGCAGTAATTTTTCATAGTCTCACAACAAATGTTTGTCCTTTGGGTACATTTGCTTTGTATTCTAAACACAAAAGAGTCCTTTACAGAGAGAATAATCTACAAAACTAATTCTTCTAAGCAAAATTGTATTTCAGGTTCTGCTCAACTGAGATGTTAGACCAATGAATAAATCCTCACTGCAAGAAATGGTGAGGCCACCCATTGAAGGCAGCAAGAATTTTTGCATACGAAAACTATTAAGCCATAACTTACTGAATTTGCTTATCTTTCAAAATCTGTTAGCTCGGCCCACCATGTGAACCATGATAAACTCATCGTTGTGCTTTCACATCCGAAAGGTCCACCAGACACAGATGAAAATCTTCAACACTATGGATGATGTACAACATTATGCGTATTTCCATAACTAAGCATTCTAATTGCTACATTGACGGTGAAATGGCAATCTTCTTCCTGATATATCTCGATCTTGAGTGATAGATCAGCCGGTGTAAGTCATTCTTTTTCTTGTTTTTTCATATAGAAATAGCCATTCGGCTCCGAATATTCGCAGCAGGGACAGGCTAACATTATCTTATATGAGGAGTTTAATACAACACATCGTAGGGTAAATAAGTATTTCAAAAGTTTATACAGTAGTACAATAGAATTTTCTAGTTCTGATAACGATTTTTGACAAAGTGAGGATGAGTGTTAAGTCGTTATCCTTGGAAGATGTTGCGCTAATAAAAAGGAGATGGCTTCACAATTGATCATAACTCATACCGGAATGAAAGGGTTGGAGCAATAAGTACAGATCTAAGAACAGAGATATTAGAAGAATTGTTTGAGCCTTTTGTAAATGATAATGGAAGAATTAATTTTCATATAGTCACAACAACTGTTGTCCTTTGGCTACATTTGTTTTCTATTCTAAAACTAAATCCTTTACAGATAGACTATCTACAAAACTGCTTTCTTCAAAGCATAGAAAGCACTTCACGCTCTGCTCAATTGAGAAGTCAGATCAACAAATAAATCCTCACTGCAAGGAATGGTGAGACCACCCATTGGATGATGGAATCCAAATTCTTCTTCAGCCTGAAAAAGCAGTTCTTGAAATGAAGGGTGGTTCAAGTATGCTACTGGAATAACGAAACGCTTCTTCTCGTTCTCGCCGACGTACACAGCCAAGTGCCCCTTTGGAACCTCGGTCCCTGATGAAATCGATCTTTTTTCTGATGAGAGAGATCGTCTAAGCATTCTGTGGATGGCCATCGCTGTTATAATGTAGATGTAATGAAGCTGATGATGGAAAATAAAGTGATCCGTGTACTTGTTTTGCGAGGCTGAGTTTTGGAGAAGTGATTGTTGGTTGTGACTTGTGAGTTTGGAAACTAAGTTGCCCAAGTGTATATATAGAAGAACTTGTGAAAGCCATAAATCTTGATTGAGTGGTGAAGAGGCAAAGTTGGAGAAACAAAAGCACATGAAGATTCACATGGACTTGTCTTAAAATCTTTGAGACAATGTAATAAATGATTGTGTTGTTGGTACCACCTTCAGCAACAAAACATCATAGGCCCCTTCTACATTTAATTTAGTAATATGTGATTCCAAATGAGCCACAAAAAATATAGATTCCTTTGTTTCTTTCTGGTTATTGGTTAGTCACATATTTCTGCCTGAAATCGATCAGCCAAGAAATACTGATAATAGGCAACTTGACACCATAATTTGCAATGTTTCCTCTATACTATTAATTGATCGCACACTTGCCCTAAGAAAGTGTACTAGTGTAAGTCAATAACTTTGATCTTTCTCCATCTCTAGTTTACAGTATAGCATAAACACTGATTTGCTTGTAAAAGTTTTTTGAATTGGAGAGCAAAATTCAGAAAGGGGCCTATGAATAAACAGAAACATCCATATCAGGGATCAAAATTCACAAGGATCTGTCTCACTCACCTGCAATATAATAATTATGAAAGCATGACAGGTGAAATACACATACATAAGTTTATAAATATTGCAACTTCAGAGATTGCCCCTCATCATTTCTGACAAGAAATGGCCAAGACAGGACCACTTAGTTTATTAATCTTAAATTGAAATTGATATCCATTTCTGTCCAGACATTTTCACAAGAAAAGGGTCTTCTTTTCTTCAACAATTACTATCTGTTGGATGATGCTAATTTCTTCATGACTCCACACAGTCTGTCGCAGAACTTTTGTCTCTTGATGTAATTCACAGAAATGGTTGGATTTGGAAATATAATGGATATGCTGTGAATCAATAGCCAGCTATTAGTAGTTTGTTATAAAAGACATTATGATCCTTTAATGATTTGTAGTGAAATTACTTATCCATACTTATGAATCCCTTTAAATATTATAGTGAAAAATGCAAAATAATTGGGTTGAGGGAAATATATGTATTGATCTACTTAAGAACGATACGACGAAGTTCATCACGTACACCATCTCAGAATAAATAAGCAAATTTTCAAGTCTTATGTGAGAGTGTGTGTTACTGTGTATGTGTTTATAGATATTCACATTTGATCAGTTTAGTCTGCGTTAGTAGAAAAAAATTGCTGCTGTAATCGCAAAGAATTGTGTGCTTGAAGTTCTTGGTTTGTAGAAAGTTGCAGAAGAAAACAAATTTTAGAGGAACAAAGATATTAAAGATTCTCAAACAACATAATAAATACCACAAAATACGTCTGGAATTTATAAATTCTGAAATAGATTAGAAGTCTATACATTTCTTCTCCTAATTGAATGAAGAATGCCTGTCAGAGAAACTAATTTACAAAACTGTGATCCTCTCGAAACATAGCCCACACATCATGTTCTGCTCAAGCGGAATGTTAGATCAATGAATGAATCCTCACTGCAAGGAATGGTGAGGCCACCCATTGGATGGTGGAAACCGAATTCTTCTTCAGCTTGAAAAAGCAGTTCTTGAAACAACGGGTGGTTCAAATACGACACTGGAACAACGAACCGTCTCTTTTCATTTTCTCCAACATAAACAGCACAATGCCCCTTAGGGACTTCAGCCCCTGATGAAGCAGATCTTTCACTGGATAAAGATCGTCTCAACATTTGGCGAATGGCCATTGTCGTATGATTAGAATCTCGCTGAGATGAAATGAAAATGTTCTTGAAATAAGAGGAAGTTGAGAAAGCTGAAGAGTTTTGGAGTTGATGGTTGTGATCCAGAAACTTGCAGTATATATAGATCAAAATAGAGGGCTGCAGCCCTCAGAAATTTACGAAACTTGAGAAACAGAATCACATGGTTTGTCTCTGAATTATCACAAAGATTCTATGGCAACAAGAGTTAGTGTGATCAAGAATTGTTGTACTCTACCAACTATGGCAACTTGGCCCTCAACCGGTCCTACTTTGATCAGCTAATAACCAATTTTGATGCCGACTTCCTCCTTCAAATAAACAGTGCATATGAAAATTCAATTTGCTGATCTTTCAAATCTGTTAACTTGGTCCACCACGTGAACTAAACTATATATCGTCATTGTAAATTCTTTGGTGTGCTTTCAAATAGTATAAACTCGAAGGTCCACCACATATTTTAACAGATACAGTGATAGAATTCATAAAGAGATATACAGCTAATTTTACATTTTTTTTTTCTTGATAAACGCCAACATGTAAGGCTCGGATAAGGTTGATGTACTTGCACCAGATAGCGCGGATGCTAAGATGATAATGTTTCTAGCTTGCTGAAACTGTGAAGGCTGCACTTATCAGTAATTTAATATCTCTACTGACTTGTCATAAAAATCTTGTGTTAAGTGATAAATAAGAAGTAATAACTCATTTGGATCATGAGTGGATAATATGCCACATAATTCTGCATATTGACAAATCTTGATCATGAATAATAGATTAGGCTGTATAATTCTCTATTTTTCTTGTTTTTTCATTCAGTAAAAATAATTCAACTTATACTAATGGCATCAGGAAACTGGCTAAAAACTTACTCTCTGTACAATGCATTTTCTCTTTGATGACGAGAGATAATCAAAACCAAGTCCTTGTTGAAATACTACAAATCTTTGTTTGAATATGAATATTCTTTTGCACGTGAAAATTGGAACATTAATTTTTCATATAGTCACAACAAATGTTTGTCCATTGGGTACATTTGTTCAGTATCTAAACAATAAATAGTCCTTTACAGATACTAATCTACAAAATTATGTTTCTTCTAAGCAAAATTGTGCTTCATGTTCTGCTCAACTGAGATGTTAGACCAATGAATAAGTCCTCACTGCAAGGAATGGTGAGGCCACCCATCGGATGATGGAACCCGAATTCTTCTTCAGCTTGAAAAAGCAATTCTTGAAACGAAGGGTCGTTCAAGAACGACACTGGAATAATAAACCTCTTCTTTTCATTTTCTCCGACATATACAGCACAGTGCCCCTTTGGAACTTCAGCACCTGATGAAGCTGATCTTCTTTCACTGGATAAAGATCGTCTCAACATCTGACAAATGCCATGTTTGTAGGATGTGAATCTTGCTAAGCTGTTTTCTGAAATGAGAAAACTAAAGTGTATTCAGGAGTTGATGGATGAATGTAATCAAGAAGTGTGCTGTATATATAGGTTAACATACATGGCTGCATTCTTCAGAATATCATGGTGCTTGAAAAAGATACACACATGATTAATCACATGGTTTGTCTCTCAATCATTTATGGCAGCAAGAATTTGTGTGATCAAGAATCGTTCTATCCGACCAACTCTAGAACCACTGCTCTCATGTGACCCTACTTTGATCAGTCGATAATAAGATTTGATGCAACCTTCCACCTTCGAGTGGACTCTACATATGAAAATTATTAAGCCATAACTTATTGAATTCGCTGATCTTTCAAAATCTAATTAGCTTGGGCCACCATGTGAACTAGGACTGTATGTCTCCATGATAAACTCTTCATTGTGCTTTCACATTATATAAACCGAAAGGTCCACCAGCCAACGAGGAAAGTCTTGAAGAGACAGACAACTAATGTGATAATGTTTCTTAACAAATGCTTCTTCTAAGATGATAATGTTTCCAGCTTTCTGTAGGTGATCAGTCAAGGATGTATTGTGCTTTAAACTATCAACCCTTTTACTGAGTAGATTCACTGTCGATTGATCAATTTCTACAGAAATTATACGAACTTAACAAAAATACAACCATAAATAATCTTCAACACCAAGATTCATAACTGGATGATATACAACATGATGTGTATTTCCATAACTAAGTATAATAATAATTGCTATATAGCCGGTGAAATGGCAATCTTTTTTCCTGATAAATCTTGATCTTGAGTGATAGATCAGCACGTGTAAGTCATTCTTTTTCTTGTTTTTCATATAGAAATAACCATTTGGCTCCAAATATTGGCAGCAGGAATCTTATATGAGGAGTTTAATGTAGCATAAATTTTATTGAGTAGCAATTTTTTTTCCTTTCAGGTAACGATTTTGACATAGTGAGGATGAATGCTAAGTTGTTATCTGTGAAACACATCATACTAATCGAAAAGGGATACAGTGTTAAGAACAGAGATATTAGGAGAATTGTTTGAGCCCTTTGCATATGATAATGGAAGAGTTAATTTTCATATAGTCACAACAAATGTTTGTCCTTTGGAGACATTTGTTTTCTATTCTAAAACAAAATCCTTTACAGACTAATCTACAGAAATGTTATCTTCAAAGCATGGAAAACACTTCATGTTCTGCTCAACTGAGATGTTCGATCAATGAATAAATCCTCACTGCAAGGAATGGTGAGGCCACCCATCG
>AYJT01067006.1:0-11282 GCA_001278415.1 Ocimum tenuiflorum
GTCAATCATTCAATTTCTCTAATAAATCTGTAGAAACATAAAAAAATCATATTTTATCCAATCTATTGTTTCATATAGTAAAAAAATTTAACCCAAGACCATTTGCACCAAGAACTGGATAACAATGTGAAACGAATTGTAAATAGGATATAGTTTCTACAAGGCAAGAATCACTGTATCCTACTAACTCTAGCAACATGACCCTCAGACGATCCTCCCTCTATCAACCCGATAGCAAGATTTGATGTCGCCTTCCACGCTCAAATGAACCTACTCGGCGGTTTAACTTGATATTTCTCATTCTAATCAACTGCACACATGATAACTGTAAAGCCAGGTTTTATTGAAATCGGCCCACCATGTGCACTAAACTTTGTATAAGCTGAAAGGTCCACCCCATCTTTTAACACATTTTTAGATAGATAATGAGGAAAGTGTCGAAAGATATATGCAGCTAATGTGATCATGTTTCTGGACAGGGCTGCTGCTGAGAAGATTTAGTTCTATCTTGTCGTAGATTAGCCAGTATAGTTGTATTTTATTAATTTTTCTAATAATAACCAGGAATATTTTATTCAACAATGTGAAAAAAATGTGGAGAGGATAGAGTTTTTACAGGACAGTGATGATGTTCTCTATCATGATATAAAAGATATTCTTGATAAACAAATTTGCTTGTTCAGGCCTCATTTATGAAGAAGTAAAGTGGAGAAACAGAGGTTGCAAACATATATATTAGAGTTTCATAAAAATGGATCAGTAGTTCTCTACATATTCTGTATATTGTAGTAATTCACATCCTACTAGAGTGTGCTATTCTAAAACAATGAAGAATCTCTTGTCGGAGACTAATTTACAAAACTGAGTTACTGATCTAATCCATCGTATGCATTTTCATGTTCTGCTCAGGCAAGACGTGAGGTCAAGGAATAACTCTTCACTGCAAGGGATAGTTAGGCCACCCATTGGATGATGAAACCCGAATTCTTCCTCGGCTTGAACCAGCAATTCTTGAAATGAAGGATGGTTCAAATATGTGACTGGAATCACAAACCTCTTCCTTTCATTGTCCCCTACATAAACGGCACAATTCCCTTTAGGAACTTCGGCTCCTGATCTTCTTTCACTGGATAAAGATCGTCTCAGCAATTGGCGGATGGCCATTTTTGTGTAAACTGAATGAGTCTTGAATGAAAAACTTTCTGAAAAGTTGTGAGATGAGTGGAAGTAGAGAGAACTGAATTGTTTTTGGAGGACTTGTTGATGGTCTTTGTCCAGAAATGAGCCATATATACAGGAAAAATAAAGAAAATACTTTATGATAAATTTAGAATTTATGAAACTTGAGAAACACAAGCACATGATTCGGTGCCCTCGAATGGCCCTACTTGATTTCATTAGGTATTCATGATTCAGGTCAATCACACAAACCAAAATCTTGACTGATTGAAATTGCCAACATTTACTTGGTCCACCATGTGAACTTTCATTGTATCATCATTATCAAATTATCTCGAAAATAGATGTTGAAGAAGCCAGCAGATCATGTGACTGTGTTTCTTGACAAGCATGAAATTGATGCAGAAAAATTGTTGCTATCATAATCAATTGAATTCTTGCTTATTATACATTCTACATAACTTGTACAAACATACAAAAAAAAAGCATACTTATAAGTAAACTGTGGCAGCTCTTCTTTAATAATCAAAATAGAAGTCTGACTGCAATAAATCAGTCTTTCATTTCTTATGTTTATGAATTATTTCATCACAGATACCTTTGAAAAAAGAAACAATTGTTAACATTTCTACAGAATTCATTTTTAAAATAGAAAGCAAAGATTACATATCCTTGAATAGAGTTTTTTTCCATCATAATTTGTATTTAACACTAAGATTATGAGATATAGATTTAACTTGTTGAGTTTGTATGGTCTGATTTTTTATCATTATGCTAAGAGAAATACTAGCCCACCATTTTGGATGACACAGCCAGCTCAACAAATTTCCATGCTAGATAACTATTTGGATAATTATGCTATCTTTTTCTTGAAATGTATAAATAAAATATATATGATTGCATCCAAAAACAAAAAAAGAACACCTATCTTTATCATCATTACTTCTTGATTCCAGCTCGTTATGCTCTTGGATGCTTTAATTTCTTTTTTCTGGTCTTCGAAATTTAATTTGTGCTGTTCTAGTTGGATATTGCCAATTTACTCTGGGAATTTCTTTCAGAACTTAGTGAATCAAGACTCTCTTGTAAATACGAAAACAGAACTAAGAACAAGATTGTGATTGGTGAATTGTAAGATATAAATTGTGATAACTCAATCAAGATAATGAAATGAACTAAATAATATTTGAATGTATATTCACATGATCTATTTTTTTTTGTTGTATACGTTTCTAAGATATACCCTCTACAAGGAAAACTATGCTACTGTAAGACATGTCATAAACATCATCTTCTGCTCAAGCTAGAGATGACATCAGCGAATAAATCCTCACTGCAGGGGATGGTGAGTCCACCCATTGGATGATTGAAACCGAATTCTTCTTTAGCTTGATAAAGTAGTTCTTGAAACGAAGGATGATTCAAGTATGATATGGGGATCACAAAGCGTTTCTTTTCATTCTCGCCTACATAAACAGCAAAGTGCCTTTTCGGAACTTCAGCTGACCTTCTTTCACTAGACAAAGATCGTCTTAGCAGTTGGCGGATGGCCATTATGGTATAAGAACTAGATCTTTTTTAATGGGAATGGGAAATTTTCTAAGAGGAGTTGTGAAAGTGAGAGCTGAGAAAGCTGAAGGTATTCTTTGAGAAGCTGTTGATGATTTGTTATATAGAAATGTAATGCATATATAGATGAATCAAGAGATGCCGTATCTTTCAGGAATTTCAGACATGAGTGGTCAAACATGTAATAAAATATACGGTGTCTATGAGAGTTGGGAAACACAGGAACTTGTTATCACATGGATTTGTCTATCAATCAATATTAGAACTTGAGCCACATAATGAAGAGTTTTCATGATTAATGCCAAAAACAATTCTTTAGCTGTATGGGACCTGAAATCACATGGATTTGCTTTTGTATATACCGGTAACACCTTGATAGTACAACTTGCCACAATGCACAACAGAAGTACTCTTATGTCTGGTGGGGTCTTAGATCATCGATTTTCAACGAATTAGAGAGTCCCCGGTCACCGATAAAAACAGGAAGTGAAAATCCATATGATGTCTCATTGTCATGTGGGAAATTGATCATTTACACAAGTCTCGAACGTTAGCACGTAACTGATCATACAAACAGTTTACAATTCTTCAGCTCATTATGATGCATCATACATAAAATAGACTTTGTTGGTTTCATTAGGCTTTGATCATTGTCAGCTTTGTATGAAACGAGTCTGATTCGATGAACTAAAATTCTGTTAAGTAATGAAAGCAAACCTGCTTACCATTTTCAGCCAGGGAAATGTTGTTGTAAGTTTAGGCATACATCACTTTTAGAGTTGGGTGAAGAGCATCTATCATGTTTAATGTTTCTATATCAAGATAAATATTATTACCTTTCATACTTAGACAAACAATAGCCCACCATTTTGGATGGTTAAGCCAGCTCAATGATTTTTATGGCTAGACAGCAATTGCTGATCTAATCAACAAAATTTTCTTTAACTCATATCTCAAGCTATATATGATGATGTAACTCCATGTTGAGTATGGTTATTAGGCTCTAGAGTTCTTCCCTTTTCAAATTATTGTGTTCTTTATTCACAATCCTATAAGTCTACAACAACCATTTTCTCTCGAATCAGATTATCATATGAAATAATGTAAGATTGATGATGAGACAATCAAACAAACAATGAAAACAAGAATGACGAAAAACAAAGCTAAATTGTATTGCCAAAACCATAGTCACATGTCCAACATCAAATCCATCTACTCTCTAACCTGACATCTCAAAAACGAAAACAAAAACAATAGCAATAGAGTTCATGGTCGAAGAGAATACTCGAAATCGAAGGAAGATTCCATCGTGCTTCGCCTGGACTTCGAGATATCTCTCCTATTCCGTTTCTCTCACACGTTCTTGGACTCTCCTTTTATACTCATGGCTCAAACTCATAAGCTCAAAATCGCGAAGAATTTCGGTCAGACGCACGCCCCTGCACAACACAAGGCTCGGGCATGGTCCGTGCACGTATTCTGTCTCAAATTCCGCAGAAACACACGGGCCGTGCCCGACTCAATGCTTAACGCACGGTCCGCGCGCAACTTCTGTTCCCCTACTGCGCGAGTTCACGGTTGTGGCTCTTACTTTCGAGTCCGGATTTGGAATTGAGTGATTCAAATTGTATTGGAAACCTAATTCAGAGATATATTCAAACATATGCATTAATAGACAAAATTCCAAGTATAGTGAGAGCTTGAGTTATTTTAGTGGACTTGTGTCTCAAAACATCACTCCAAATGTTTGTTTTTTGTATGTTTTCACTTATTTTTTCTTCTGAAGCTTAACAAACAGATCAAACCCTGACATATATCAAAATATATCACTTTAAGAGCATAAACTTATATTTTCATGATGAATATTAATACAAAACTCATTCCAAATATGAGAAAATTGGTGTCTGTCAATAGTATAGATAGTGGAGGGCATCAGAAAGCAAAATTTCTCGACTTTCATGATGATAGAATTTCTGAAGTTGACATGAAAAGAGAACAACAAAAACCACTATATAATATCTTTTCATCGCAAGAAATCTCATAATTCTTGATGTATTCAATCAATAATGCCTGTTAGAAAAAGCTAATTCTACAAAATTGTGTTTCTCCAAAACATACTATACACAAGAAATCATCAGCTCACGCGAGACTTTAGATGAATGAATAAGTCCACACTGCAAGGGATGGTTAGGCACCCCATTGGGTGATGGAACCCGAATTCTTCTTCAACACGACACAACAATTCTTGAAACGAAGGATGGTTCAAGTACGACACTGGAATAACAAAACGCTTCTTCTCACTCTCCCCAACATAGACAGCAAGATGCCCCTTTGGCACATCTGTTGCTGATGAGGCGGACCTTCTTTCAGATGACAATGACCGTCTAAGCATTTGACGAATGGCCATGACTGTATCAAAGATAATCTTGTAGAGGAAAAAGAACAACTTTATACAAAATTTTGATGATGTGGAAGCTGAGAAAAAATGAGTGAGGACTTGTTGATGGTTGTAGTAAACAATGTGTGATATATATAGACGAACATAGAAATGTTGTACAATAAAGTGAATGGATAATAAAGTAAGAGGAAATGTGGTTGCATTTGAAAGTTGAGAAGAGATAAGCACATGAGGAATCACATGGATTTGTCTTTCAACCATTATCAAGATTTCAAGCAACATTAAAGAAAATAGCTATAAAAAGAAGCCCCACAAAAAAGAAGTGGGATCTCTTTCTTCTCACCTAAAATTTGAAATCATAAGTTCACTTGGTTTCCTTTGATCTTCCTAATCCATACCAAACAACACTCATATAATACGGATTAGTCTTGAATTGTAATGTTATCCCACCTAACTCTATCTGTGGCCTACTAATCCATTTTGGTCATTTGGTTCGTCAGCACGACATTAACTTTGTTTCGGTATGTGAACTAACAGACACATGCAATCTTATCTTTGGATTACTACTGATTTTTATCAGAAAATAAACTCATTCCTCAGAATTAATGCTTACAATAGAAAGCAAAAGCCACATTTCCTTGAATATAAGCTTTTCCATCAAAATTTATGTTGAAACCAAGATTTTGATATAAATAATTGACTTGTTGAGTTTGTAGAGAGTGTTGACACCAAAACTTAATATTTCTATCAGTTGCATTAAATGAGTCTATAGCATTCTGCATTGATCATTATTCTAAGAGAAGCCAGCTCGACAATTTTTCATGCCAGATAACTATTTGGATAATTATGCACGCTTTTTCTTAAAATGTATCAATAAAATTTTTGTGATTGTTACAAAAATTAAAAAAAAAGAAAAAAAAAAAAACGCCTCTCCCTATTGTCATTACTTCTTTATTGTGTCTTATCAAGCTCTTGGATGCTTTATGCTTTCTTTTTCTGGTCTTCCAGATGTAATTTGTGCTGTTCGAGTTGAATCTTGCTAGTTGCCGATGCCTTCTAGGTATATAATATGTTTTTGTGTATTCACATGATCTAATTTTTTGTAATGCACATTTCTAAGAGATACTTGTTTACAAAACTCTGCTACTCTAAGACATGTCATATACATCATGTTCTGCTCAAGCCGGAGATGAGATCAGTGAATAAATCCTCACTGCAGGGGATGGTGAGTCCACCCATCGGATGATTGAAACCGAATTCTTCTTCAGCTTGATAAAGCAGTTGTTGAAACGAAGGATTATTCAAGTACGATACGGGGATCACAAAACGTTTCTTCTCATTCTCGCCTACATAAACAGCAAAGTGCCCCTTTGGAACTTCAGCTGACCTTCTTTCACTAGACAAAGATCGCCTTAGCATTTGACGGATGGCCATTGTTGTATAAATGGAAAGCTTTTTTAAGAGGAGTTGTGAATGGAAGAGCTGAGAAAGCTGAAGGTATTCTTTGAGAAGTTGTTGTTGATTTGTTATCCAGAAATGTAATGTATATATAGACGAACCAAGAGATGCCGTATGTTTCAGGAATTTCAGATTGAACATGTAATAAAATATGTGGTGTCCATGAATCTTGGGAAACACAAGCACTTGTTATCACATGGATTTGTCTATCAATCAATATTAGAACTTGAGCCACATAATGAAGAGTTTTCATAATTAATGCTGAAACAATTGGTTAGCTGTATGGGGCCTGAGTTAGCCTACAGAAACTAACATCACATGGATTTGTCTTCGTATAGACCGTTAACACCTTGACAGTACAACTTACCACGATAAACAACACTATTCTGATGTCTGGTAGGGTCTTATGATTATCGATTTTCAACAAATTAGAAAGTCCTGGTCATTGATAACATAGGAAGCAATGACATATGATGTCTCATTTTCATGTGGGAAATCAATTATTTAAGCGCATACTCGAATATTAGCATATAATTAATCATACAACCAGTTTTCAGTTGTAAGCTTTAATCCCAGATTCTATTGACTTTGCTGGTCTCATAAGGCTTGATAATTGTCAGTTTATAGCCCCTTTGTATGAGCTGATGAACTAATATTCTGTTAACTAAAGAAAACAGATCTGCTTAAGTCAAGGTAATTTTTTATTAAGTTTAGGCATACATCACTTTTAAAGTTGGGCGAAGAGAAAGATGAATTATTTTTCATGTTCAGACAAACAATATCCCACCAGCTCAATGATTTTTCATCCTAGTTAGTCATTGCTGATCTTATTGACAGATTTTCTTAAAAGCGTTCGAGAAGATGCATGTGATTGGTGAAAATAGCAACATCTTTCTCTTTTGTCGTTACTAATTTATACTATTGAGCAATCTATGAGAATTTTACTCCATGTTTAAGACGATCAAGCCCAAGAACCTGTTAATTACTCCATTTCCATGATGATAGAACTTCTGAAGTTAAACAGAAAATATAACAACAAAAGCAACTATACAATATCTTTGCATCAGAAAGAAATCTTGTTAATTTTTCATGTATTCATTTCAATAGTTCTAGTTACAAAAGCTAATTCTACAAAATTGTGTATCTACAAAACAGACTATACGCATGAACTCAGCTCAAACGAGACGCTAGATGAATGAAAAAGTCCTCACTGCAGGGAATGGTTAGGCCACCCATTGGATGATAGAACCCGAATTCTTCTTCAACTTGACATAGCAATTCTTGAAACGAAGGGTGGTTCAAGTACGACACTGGAATAACGAAACGCTTCTTCTCACTCTCTCCAACATATACAGCAAGATGCCCCTTTGGAATGTCAGTACCTAATGGAGCTGAGCGTCTAAGCATTTGACGAATGGCCATGATTGTATCAAACCAAGCCTTGTTGAGGCGAAAAAAGAAAAACTATTCTATACAAAGTTTGATAAAATGGAAGCTGAAAGAGGATTTGTTGATGGTTGAAATCCAAAGATGTGTAGTTTATATAGGTGAAGAAATAAATGTTGACTAAAAAAGTAGTGGATAAAGTAAGTGTATATGTGGTTGCCTGTGAAACTTGATAAAGCATAATCACATGAGGAATCACATGGATATGTAAACAACACAATGAATGTAGCCATATGCAGAGCCCCACAGAAATGAATAATTCAACTAAGTGGGATCTCTCTACTCGCACCAAAAAATTGAACATCATCAGTTACTTGGTTTCGGTTGATCTTCCGAAGCCATATCAACGACAGTCATAAAATACGGATTAGCATTCAATTGTGCTGTTAGGCCACCTCACTATATGTCTATATCTGGTCATTTGGTGTGTGAACATGGCATTTAATTTTAGCCCAGTTTATGAACACACACACATATATCCAATAGAAAAATATGCATTTTTAAACACTGATTCTGCTGATCAAACAAAAAAAATGGATATATTCCACGGAATCAATGTTTACAATAGAAAGCAAAAACATCATATTTTCTTGAAAAGAATTATTTTTCTACTTAACTAGTCTGTAATTAACACACCAATAACCAGATAAATAAATCATATATAAGTTCAACACCAAATATATGATGGAAATATTATTAGTGGGGATACCAGATTTAAGTATTAGCACAGCAAGATTCACATGGTTTTGCCTTCTGACTGCAATTGCATTTAATGAAGCTATAACAGGCTGAAGTTTGGTCATTTTACTGGCCCACCTTATTAGATGAAACCAAATTTCACGCAAAATAATGAATTTAAATTTTATCAAGAATTTGTAAACTGAGAAAAAAAAAAAGGAATTTGTAAAATGATTGTCACAAAAATAAATAAATAAACGAATAAAAATAAGATCCCTATTAATCATCTTTACTTGTTGAATATCGCTTATTAAGCTCCAGTATGCTTTATTCATTTCATTTTTTAGTCTGCAACACAATCTATGGTTTGAATCTTGTCAATGTTTGAACCTGATAGCTAACAAAAACTCACTAAAGAAACTTCTGTGTGGTATAATTTGCAGCAAGTTAATATGGACAATGAAATGAGTTGTATGTTCATATGATTTAATGTTGTCGTATGATACATTTCTAAAATAAAAACTACTTTACAAAACTGTGTTCATCTAAAACATGGCATGTACATCATGTTCTGCTCAAGCTAGAGATGAGATCAACGAATAATTCCTCATTGCAAGGGATGGTGAGGCCACCCATTGGATGATCGAAACCATATTCTTCTTCAGCTTGATATAGTAGTTCTTGAAAAGAAGGATCACTCAAGTATGATACCGGGATAACAAAGCGCCTCTTTTCATTCTTTCCAACATAAACAGCAAAATGCCCCTTTGGAACATCAGCTCCCGACGAAGCTGATCTCCTTTCACTGGAAAAAGATCGTCTTAGCATTTGGCGAATGGCCATTTCATTATGAAGTGAATCTTGCTGAGATGAAATAAAAGACTTTCTGAGAGAAATTGTGAAGTAAGTCAAAGCTAAGGTAGATTCCTTGAGGTGTTGTAGGTTGTGATCAAGTAACATGTTGTATATATAGGCTAGCCAAGAAAGTTGTATCGTTCATAAACTTGATCTTGAGTGGTCAACATTTAAGCAAATACGTGGTGGCTATGAAAATTTGAAGCAGGGCACATGGTTCTGTCTATTGATCTTTCTATAGATTTCAAGCAAAACAATTAAGAGTTTCAAGTGTTGCTGATGAAATGTTGGGACAAAGATCACATGGTTTGATAAACTTAAATTCTGGTTTGTAAGAGATTAACAAAGCAGCTGGAAGCTGGGGCATGCAGACTTGTGAAGTTTGGTGAAGAATAATTCAGGTGGGACAACACAACATTGAAATATTTGCACATGGTTTTGCCTTCTTCTGCATTAATTTATGTTGCACAATTACTGATATGATAACATTCAGCTCCATCATCAATTCATTATGATCAAATACGTATTTTTCACCTTAAAAGATTGAATAATTAAGCGATGGCTGGAAAGGGACATGAGGAAGCTGATAGAAACACATGTCACATGAGTTTGTCTCTAAACAATTTGGAGGTATTCAAAGATCATTAAAAATCTAATCCGACGTCCTGTTAAATCATTACAACTACGGTCTTACTCTTTCTATTCAACAAAGTAGCAAGTTGGGTATCACCCACTCAAGAAAGTTCGATGTTGAACATGCAGAGTATGCTAATGCACTCAGACTGGGACTCAATGAAATGTCTCTTTGACTGAAAAGATATGATTTCTATCATAGATTACAGACAAAATAGAATTGGAAATGTTTGAATTTGCGTAGCCAAAATGGCACCAAAGGAGTCGGAAATATTTGAATTTGCATGGCCAAAATGGCATGAAAAGAATCAGAAATCTGAAAAAAAAAAAAAAGAAAAAAAGAATTGGAAATATTTGAATTTGCATAAGCAAAATGAAAAAAAAATTGAAAAAGATAATTCAAAATGGAGATGCGGGGGATCGAACCCCGTGCCTCTCGCATGCAAAGCGAGCGCTCTACCATTTGAGCTACATCCCCTTTGTTATAATTAATCTAAATAATATATATATATATACACACACACCCCGATTAGACCAATACCAGGGAAAAACTATAGGTGACAAGATTTGTTTGGTTTTTTTATCATTTGGTATGATTCCATGCTAGTTAATTAAATAGAAGGACGTAATTAAGTGCATACTGCGTCCATTTAAATGATTACTTACAACTGCTCAGCACAGTATAACTACAATTTCTTAAAAAAAAAAAAATAATAATGACTAAATAATATAGAGATCTTTAACTAATCAATAATGATTAGAAAATATGCAGATATGGTTGAGATTTGAAAGTCCTCTCATTTGAGGAATAAAAACATAAACATCAATGCAATTAAATAATAATATTCAATCAATAACCACATGATAATATAAATAATGACTACAAAGATAATGGAGATGATGGACTCCATATAAATTAGGTATAAGAATAAGAAAAATACTGGAAACTACTTTCGAAACTCAATTCATAGAAAAGGCCAGAAGAATTTAATTATAATGTGAAAATTAATAGAAAAGAAAATAATAAGGGAAAAAAACAACGTATAAAACTAACGTCTGGAAAAAA
>AYJT01067029.1:0-13549 GCA_001278415.1 Ocimum tenuiflorum
ATGGTGTCCAATTTCGCTATAAAACTTATCATTCGTTTGACCTACCCGCCAAATTCAATTTGTGAGCAATCACAAAATGGGTCAATCCTTTTTCTTTTTTTCATCATTAGATGTTTAATTTTTATTGTTGTGATACAACACTATCAATTATATAACATTTTAGGGCCTCTTTAACCGAAGACCCTTACATCTAAAAGCACCTATCATGTATAAATTTAATAAGCATTTAAGAATTTTACTAAATAGATGGTCAAATTTGATGAAGCAATTCATTGAGTGTACATGGCAATGATAAAAATTGTATTAACATTTTCTGTAAATGTTAGGTGCCAAATTAACCAGTCAAGGAAGTTGGGGTATATATACAAACATTATATGATGCAAAGTTATGATTTAAAATAAAATAGCACCGCTTATGAAGAAATAATTTTATATATTTTCAGTAATAAAACCTTTGAATTTACAGAAAGTAATGCATGAATTATAAATGTGAAATGGAGTAAATTTAGGTACCAATTAAAATTATATATATAAAAAAAAAATAGAAAAAGGAGTGCAATGATTGTTGAAAGGCGCGAGCAGGGATGGGATTATATGGAAATTACTTTACAATAGGTTTTCGTGTTTAGCTGAGTTGGGCTGCTTATCTAACTCAACTTAAATTAAGTTAGGTTTCTCTGTCACATCTGATTCCAACAACAAAACTTATATCTTAAGCAATCCACTATAATTTTCATGCCATCTTCCCCCTTTTCGGTGATCAATTAATTAATTCTTCGCCAAAGATCTTCCTACAATTTATAATATTCCTATTAATTTATCAACTTCTGTTTATTCCGAGTAGGGCGATACATTTGATTTGCCAAACTTACGTGGCAATCAATTCTAATAGAAGAAAAATTTTGGAGACAAAAGCTCAAAGTGGTTGACATTAGCTTCTTGCATCAATAATGCTATCTTTATATCACAACCATAAATCTTGATTGTTCATCCCCTAATTCAAATAAGATTTGGATTACCTACAACACTAGATAGTAGATACTTACACTAATACGTGTATGAACACTGCATCCCCTAAAGTAAAATTATGATATATGATGAGCTGAGCTCCACCAGAAGTAGCTAGTGTTATTTGGACAATGTTATTTGGTTTGTGAATGATGATGAAGTACATCATTCTCACAACGGTATCATGTGCGTGGTGTGTAGGCTAGCTATATATAAATGAGTAAATTTTGATAAAAAAAAACTTGCATTAGACTGCCTAAACGATTTAGGCGGGTCTAAATAGTTCATTTTCAAACTTATACCCGTCCTCGATCCTAAACTTAAACTCATATTCCTCCTGGATTTTAAACCAAAATCCGCCTAAATGTCTAACCGAAGACCTCCTAATTTTTTTTTTCCAGTCATAAAGTTGAGTTTGATAAGGATGAATCTATATTTAGAGAAGATCAGGATTCGGGATGTTGAGTTTGAGGACTATTAGAGCTTTCTTTCATGTGTAGAATAATTTACTAGAAATTAGGCCAGTATTACGATTTGAAAGAGACTGCTGCTTCCTGTAATAGAAAACATGCCTGCCAAGGAGAGATTGAATTCAACATCCAAATAGTCGATTCCTAAAAGCAGATATGAGGGGAGGATGTTTTAGCTTAGTAAGAAACGGAAACCACACTCAATACTATCTCACTGCATTTATTTTGGGAAAAGTATATTTAGCACAATAAAAAAGAAAAACTCACTCTACAAACCACTCACACTTTAGAGAATATGCAGGGCATGGGATATTTAAGCAAAGAGAAATAGTTGACATTCGTATTTCAGATAAGAAGATGATGAGGATATTCTTGATCTAGTAATTGTATTATAAATGGAGATCAAATAAACTACAATACAGTTGCGAGATGAAGATAACCGAGTAGAATTTTATGCATCCATTGGAGAGAAATTGTGCCTGGAAAGATTTTTGTTCTACAGAAAGAGAATAGTTTATATAGCTGCAAAATGCATGAGCTGAAAGTGAACAGTACATAATACATTTGAAGAGTATAGAGGAGTATGAGGATACAACAACGTAGCTGAGCTACTACTTTTATCGCACGCGGTAAAAATGAGCTGTGATTAAAAAATGATGATTTCAAGAGGGTAATAACTTGGAATACAGCGTGATCGGCGGTGTTGTATAGATCAAAGCACGTTCCTGATTAAGTGAGGTGGGCCATGACTACAAAGGTTCTTCTATGCAAAACTCCTGGTGAAAAAATCATTAACTGCAAGGCTTGCATCTCCATGCGACACAGCATCTTCAGGCTCCGGCATATACAGACTCGAAGCAGAAGCCTGCACATACAAACACAACATTAATTCATGCCAATCATCTATCTATCTGGTTTCAATACTACAAGTTGAGGATAAGGGTAATTAACCTTTGTGTCAAGTAATGTTTCCCCAGAGCTGTCAGAAATGAGGCAGCCACCATGAGCTTTTACCCATTCTATGCACTCCTCTATTCCTTCCACTTGTTTCTCATCCATCGAGAACCCTAAATTCCGAGCAATATATGCCACTGGAACTGAAGGGCGGTAGGAACGACATATGCACTTTAAAGCACCATATCGCATTTTTTCAACATAAAGATCTGCAATAAACAATTGAGATTTTATTCATAGTTCAGATAGCTCATTCAATATACTAGTTGCATCTGGGACTCACCCATAAGGAAGGTATTAAGATTAGGTGCTGCCTTGTAGAGTCTGAAAAACAGCACGTAATTCCCAGTTGTCACTGCACTGCGAACTGAGAGAGCATGTTTTACTGCCTCATCCTTTTTAGCATCAGATGATAATCTATAAAACGAAAACAATAGCAAAATGAAGCATCATAATGAGCACATCTATCATGAAACAGTAACACACTATTTCCTACAGCCACATAAGCATTTCAGCAGCTATTAAAGTGAAACTGAATACAGAACCAGTCTTTTATTTTTTAGCAAATAAAATCCACACACAGAATTACTGACAGATTATGTTCGTTCCTTCATGCTCTCTACGTTATTTTCAAGACCTATCACTTTGATTACACTCAGGTAGGGAGACCAGAAAATCATTGTAAAAAGAGCAATAAGTTTTCATAGAGTAGTGACACCAATCAAGCAGTAACGAAAATCCCCAATTTGCTTGGATCCACTAGACTTTTTTCTAATGTTTTTAGTCTTTTTTGGTGTGAAAGACTATTCAAGATGCCAAAAGTGGAATTTCAACACCAAATTACACTGGTTTCATTCATAAACGAAGTAACTTCAAACCAGAAAGAAATCTCCAATACTGATCAAGATAATGATATATGTACATGGACTGGCTGGCTTATATAGGCCAGGCCAATGCAAACAAGCATAAACCCAGTCAAGGTAGCAGACCTGGACATTGCTGACACAAGATCCCTGTTATTATTTGAGTGCAATATAACACATAGTAAATTGTATGCCGCAAATTCCATATGGCATCCTGTAATCCCTTCTGCATAAAGGGTTTTCAATTGTGATTGGCACTGCACATGCAAAAAGGCAGAACTGTAGAAGGTTAAAAAGGGTTTACAATAGTAATCAAGCTTATTAAACTAACAGCCATTTGCATAGTCTCTGGTTCATAATGTATCATTACGATTTTATACATCATTCAACTCAAAATTAGAAGGATATACAGTGATTAAACTAGCACAAGAAAAAGGATATTGTCGGTTTGGTTTGCACTAGGTGAGAGCCCGCCCAAGTCTACCACAAAATCGACCTAAAGATGGAGTATATAGCCTACCCCCCAAAGCTTACCTAATTATGATGGAATTTAATTAAATATCAAAAGCAATGAAACTGTAGGGTACTCATTTTTATATAGGCAATGCATGCCGCAAATAAAATGATAGAACAATCAGCACCACAATCACCCATGAAAACGGCATAAATCTGAAACAACTAACCTGATTGTACTCTGGCAAATCCCCAGCTTCTATAGCCATTCGTGCATGAGTTTCATACACCTAAAACAGAAGGTCAAATATGATACTAGCCAACAGCACAAACCATGATATAGCAACTAAAATAATCATGTCGACACAGCATAACTATCAAAGCATAAGCATATTAAATCAACAACTCATGAGAGAAAATTACCTTGACTGTAAGCTCGTTCCTTATACGCTGTACCGTAAGATCTTGCCGAATTGATTTTAACTGATCACATTTGTAAAGGTAATTCTTTTGGGAATTCCGGACCATTTCTAAAGCTTTTTCTAACACCTCTTCAGGCCTCACCTGCAATTAGTATCCAGATCAGGATACAAGCTCCCATTACTATATGTCCAATCACATGGATCCCTTTTATCACAACAAAAAGATGAGGGGAAGTTTACCGTCGCTGGATCAGGTGCAGAAGTAAGGCGCAGGTAACGTTTCTCGATGTCCTGACAGCTTCCCTTAACAGTAAGGGCATCCCAATCAATATCTTCAACAGCCTTGATCCCACTTTCTTCAAAGTTTTTGCTGAGAATAAAAGCACTAGCCCGTCTAGCATACAAATTACCAGTCCCATGATCTTTTGCTCTTAATTTAGCTTTTTCTGCTCGGGTACCATGTCCCTTGTCAAAACGTTTCGAACGGTTTTCACGTTTTTTCTTCTCCTCAGGTGAATCAGCAAGTGAAATAGCAGCAGAATAGTATTTTGTCAAACTCTGTTCCTTGTCACTGTCACTAGAAGTTTCTCCGCCATCAGCTGTGTTGAGGTCTTCACCAAGACGCTGCCTCTTTGCAGGTCTTGCAGTATTCTTACTGAAACTTTTCTGATCTGTAAAAGAAAATTTTGTGCCCAAACTCACCTTATTCTCTATTTTTCCACCTGAAAACTGCAAATGTATATATGAACATGTCACTGGGCACCAAAAGAACATCACCATTTTGTGATATAGCACTCAACTAATAAGTCCATAGATTATAATTTGCGTAGGGAGCATTAAAATAAGTTTGGCATCTACTACTTCTAATGGCACTGATACATCTGCACGAGTTTAAAATCCATTTATAAGGCGTCAAAATTGCAACAGCTGCAATAGCAAGCTATAATGAGTTGCACATAGGGGTGCAATAGCTAGCCCGCGAGCTACTAGCAATCAGCTCAGAGAAAAAGCTCGAACTTGACTCGATGTGAGTTAGAGTAAGTCTCAAGCACAAGCTTCAGGATTCTCAAACTCAATAGGCTCACGACGTTATCAAGCTAGAGTTGAGTTCGAGCTAGGGTTCCAAACCTGAGCTTAATGGGATTTAGATTTTTACGCATCAACTTATTACATAATTACATATTCACCCATAATGCATAAAAAATTAAAAAATTATACCGAAATTAAAAATAAATATAAAGAATATCAGCTCAAACTTGGCCCTCGGCTCGGCTCAGGGGAAAACCCTAATTTGCAAAAAATTACAAAAAAAAAATGATTGCCACAACAAATCTCAGGTGTACCTGTTTGCTGTTCCAAGCACCATATTTTGGATTTGCAAAAGGCATATTAGTAGTTCTATCAGTCATCTTTTCCTCTGAAATTGGCTCCCATCTACTTTTGGGTCGCCGACTAGGGCTCTTAATCTTTGGTGTTGCAGAATTTGGAATATCACTGCAGAAACACATTAAGAGGAAGATGTTACTCATTTTCACATCAATTAAGAAATCTATACATGGGACTGAAAGAAACATACTCCTTGTCAATCCCATCGATATTTGGAACAGGGAAAAGAGGCTCAATGTCCCAATCTCTCGTGTAAAGTGTACCATCAGCAGTTGCTTTTGTTATTACCTGGATGATGAGAAACAACTGTTACGATTAAATAACAAAAGCCCTTACGTTTATATAACATGACCATCCTACATATCTTAGCAGAACTATTGAAGGCAACTGCCATATTAAGCCAAGTGGAAGCCATTGCAACATGATAACCAAGCAGACAAGAGACAAATCATAATCTGTATCTCAAATATATGAACATCAAAATATTGTATTGCAGTTCCAAACAAAAAAGCCAAACATCAGTTTAGAATTTCAGTATTTTTTCCAGTCTAATTTAGAAATTGAACAAACATGAATCTCCATCCCACCATCCAAACTGGAAAGAAACAAGAATTGGAAAGGAGAGGGAAGAGGGGGACCACCATCCCCCTCTGGTAACCAAAATTCAAAAACCTCAGCCAAATGGATCTCATAGACCAAGTGAATGGCAAATGATCCATTCAGAACAATAGTTCATCTTTCTTTCTTTTTTTTAATGAAGTTTACTTTCAAACACTGACAGATTACCAAAGTTCTTTCATACCATTCAGTAAGCTTTACAACTTTCCTCAACATATTTATCTTCAAAAATTGATATTGATTTGTATGCAACTAATACTAAAATACACACACTACAGAGGAAAAATTCCAATAAGAATATTAACATCAAGCCAACAGAGAAGCCAGTCACTATACCCCTACCTTGCTACCTTTTGATCTAAAATATAATTGATATGGTAGGTACTTAAGGGAAATATGAGGAAAAGCAGAAACAAGAAATTATTTGCTAAGTACATGTATAGGCAGGTTTCATCTTCAGGTGGTCTGGAGAAGCATGCCATAAATTCCAAAAGCACTGTATCCTAGGAGCTCTGTTAGTGGGGTTAGGGGAGAACTCGAGTGTCTTGGATTTAAAGAATGTACACAATGTCATTGAACAGTGATGATTACACACGGTTGTTAAACCTTTAGTATGAACATAAGTGACAACTTGAACTCCATAAAGAAGTTGCGTAATCTGTACTGAAATCAGAGATGATCTTCCAGACTTCCACTGTGCCTTTAGTAGGCAGACTAGCAAATCCAAGAATACATACAAAAATAACTTTTCCATCAGTCTCATCGTTTTATCTGATAAGGGGAAAAAGGAAAACGAAAAAAAAAAAGGACGGCAGAAAGAGTCACAGCACAGTTATTTTCCACGTATACATTGAGCACAACATAGAGCAAAACTCTTCTAGAATCAAGGTGAAGCAATAACATAACAAAAAGGGTCAACGGAAGTGACTAACAGAGCCGTGATTAACTTATGAGATAGAAGCAGTATGTCGGGATCTGCAGTTCCACAGGAAACATGTGCCGATTCAAATTTTATTGAAAGATAAGTAATTTGTGGGGAAAAGTCACTCTTAGTTAAGTTATTTGTGGTGTCTGCACCATTCAAAAGAATTTTTGACCAGTCCCATATCATTGCAAAGCAAGACCTAGTCAATTGGGTATACCTCCTTCATGATAGCTTGACAAGCTGCCTTTTGCCTATCATTTTTGCAACGAGCCAAAGCCCTCTCAACGTAACCACGCAATGAATTTGGAAATATACCAGGCTGCAGAAGGAAACACTATTCTCAGTAGAGAATTATCTTGCAAGCATTCTTCATTTGATTAATTATAAATGTGATAGGATATTATGCATGCAGAATTGAATGTACGTTAAAAAGAATATGGTATAAATCATACTTTTATCCTATTATTCAGTATAAATCTTTGACAAGGCTACAGAACAAAATACAACACAATTGTTTTAGAAGAAACAAATGCATGCATTCACTGCTGGTTTCATAATTTGAACAACTTAAATCGTGTGATACGAAAAATTCCCCTCAGGACGGACGTACAACACAAATTACTGAATCAAACAGAAGTAATTAAGCATATGTAACATAAATCAACAAAGCAAATTGCAACCAGGTTCAGAAAAATTTACTTTACATAAATTAAAAGGTTATAAATCTTGGTTGGCATTCCCCTTAAACCAGAATATGTCTACAATCATTCAATTAGAATAACAAGTTGCTTACTCTGATTCGTTTTGACCAAGAGTTAAAGAAGGCCAATACACCTGCTTAAGCAAATCTCGATTCCATCTACGCCTCCATTTCCATTAAACGTTTTCTATTCTCACGATTCCTAAGTCCATTTGCACCATAAACTCGATGATACTCAAAGAATAAAAGAAAAACAAAAAAATGAATTTGATTGTCATGCAATGAACTCTCTGCACTGGATATAGTATGTAAGTTTGTTTTGAATGTGATAAAACACAAGGCCGTGTTATGGAAATGGAATATAGCTGAGTGAAATTGGGAGATAACACGTGCATGGTAAATGGTTCTAACCTTGAGCACAGAATCAGCTTCCTCTTGTGGCGCAACCTTTTCATTGGACAACTGCGCTGCTACATTGATATAGGCTGGCTTTACAGCTGTAGTAGTCGTAGAGCTATCTTTATTTGGCTTTAATATACTCATGGATAGGTTCGAAGCAATTCTTGGATTGGTAGGAATTTGCAGTTTGCTTGTCTTACGTGAATCTAAAGGCTCAGGAGGTAGAGGAAGAGTTTGAAAGGATGTTTGATGACTCTGAGAAACCTGGTATGATGCTGGAAATAGTGCAGCAGACACTTGGGAGTATGTAGAGTTCTGTTGATTTTGAAAACTTTCATAAGTGGGGATTACTTCCTGTGGCTTTTGAGCAGATGGTTGCACAGTGTTTGGTGGGTTAGTCTGGAATGCAGGAGCTCCATATTTCCAGTAACCACCAGAGGTACTTTCACTTACTGCCACAGGCTGACAACAAAACAACAATATGAGCTCTGACAAGGTAATGATTAGTGATCAAGATAGCCACTCTTTTGCTGCTTGTAAGCACAAAATTCGCTTTAAAATATATTCATCAAACAGCCCATTTTCAATAGATGTTCATATAAGTATCAACATTTTGGTCTAATATGTTTGCAAAGGCAATATGACTTTTTTTTGCCATTATACCAACAAATATCTGATAAGCAACAAGGTATTAACAAGCAATTAAGACAACCAAACCTGCACAGGAGTTAATTCAGATGAACTAGGTTCTGGTTTCCACGAAGGCATGTAAGCTGCAGGCATCTGGTTGTTTAAAGCTGCATATCCAATGTTTCCACTAGGAACAGAACTATTAACACTAGATGAAACAGAAGCAGATGTATTTTCAGTCCCAGGAGCACAGCTGACCTCCGTTTGAGTTTGATTGCAATAATCCTGCCATTGTTTATAGTGTTGTTGATATTGGGCAGCTGTAATTGCACTAGTAGAACTATAGGCTGAATTTGTGTCCTGGCTATAGTTCGGATACTGATTAGAACCATATGCTGCATATTGCCCTCCCTGCCACAAGTTGGTCTGGGTACCATAAGTCCCACTCGTGTAACTTCCCGACGTCTGATAATCACCAGGATTGTAATAAGTGCTTGAGTAACTTGCAGGTCCAGCATAAGACCCTGTATTTTGAAATGATGAAAGAGGCTGATAAGGAGCACCTGTGTTTTGGTAAGCTCCTGGATGATGGGGATAAGACTGATTAGGCTGCTGCTGATACTGATTGGTTTGAGGTTGATACTGATTGGTTTGCTGTTGATACTGGTTGGATTGCTGTTGATACTGATTGGGTTGCTGTGGATATTGACTGGATTGCGGCTGATACTGACTGTAGTAAGCCGCATAAGCCGTGCTGTTATATCCATAGGGTTCATTATTAGGATGTGCAGCATAACCAATATAACTTTGTGCTACATTTATAGACCCTGAACTTGATGTTGAGACGGCAGCCGCCAAATTTGCTCCATCTTGAAACTTTTCCAAGGTTGTTTCTGGTAGCTGATCATGATTGTAGCCAGAATTAGAAACAACACCATTCTCCCTCGCTTCATGAGTATCCCCTTGTGTTGTCCATGATGCCACAGCACAGTTAGAAGAGAAATAAGGCGTATGAGCTTGGGGCTGATCAACTGTTTGCTTCTGATCATTGAAAAGCAGAAACGAATTATTCAAATGAACCAGAAAAAACTAGGAATTGAAACAAAACTGAAGAGTGCATCAATATAGGAAATATAGCATAATTAGATGACCAAGTAAGTATAAATTATTCATAAGGTAATTGATCTTCAATAAAAGTTGTGCATATCAGCAAACAACAGAATAAGAACCTTATTATCCATTTAGGAACAACCAGCAATAATGCCTACTAAATATTTAACGACTATGCACACTGAAATGATGAATGTTTATATGGTGTGCCAGTACACCACAAGCAACAAAACAAAAAAGAAAAGGTCCTGATAAAGAAATCAGGTAGATTGTTGATTATTCAACTAGACATGAGTTCATGTGATTAAGTTTTGGACCATGTGCTAATTGTTGAACTGAACCAGAGAAAGAGTTGATCTCATACTCCATAAGTAGAAAGAATATGCACCAAACAATATAAATCAATACAAAATCACTATAACTGGACACGAAAAATTAGTCAGGGAAGTTTAGGGTAAGAAAGGACAATGCAAAAGAAACTCAGATGCCAAACCTGTGAGAAAGAAAGGCCATAATAGCCGGATAGAACACAGTCAAGCAACAGAACCATGTAGAGGCTTAGTTTTAGATGAGTCAAAGTGACTGAGTAATATAAAAGCAAGATGGTGAAACTTTTTCCATGACTTCTCTCGTAGCTCAGCTATAGCATAAACCAGCCAGACAGCTAGAGTCAAAGGGGTAACGTAACACAAACAAGGAGAAGCTTGCCCAGTTTTGAAGGTATTAATTAAATCAGCATGGCAGTTCAAATGATAGTAAATGGTGAACTTCTAGCATATCTCTTATTGTAACTGCGTATTTAGTTTACAGTAATAATGTTGGAAAAATTTATTCTACTTCCAGTGTCAGAACTCGATTACCTACGCCCTAAAAGGAAATAGGAATTCTTGAACCTAGCCTGAAGACATGAATCTTTCATTGATAAGCAATGAATATATCTGCTCACAATAAAGCAGATTACACAGAGCATTTCTTTCGTAGATCCTGGCTGTAAGAAAAACTAGATAGTACCTTTCCTATTATAAGATGGAACAAAATCTAAAGAGTCAAGTAACTTTCACCACAACTAAAGTATTCTGGAATCGTATGAACTATTTTAGAGTAGCTCAAAGTCAAACATTCAAACAGCAAATATGTTGATAATAGAAAGGAGTTATATATTCAGACAATAACAGGCAACAAAGCTTAGGAATTTATTTGCCATTCATAATTGAGATTCATATCCACTTGCAAGAAGCAGTATAATTCTTAAAATCATCAATGACTAACCTAAAAAGATTATCCACCTCACAAGTGTATCAGCTTAAAGTTATGTGCTACTTACTATAGAGAGGCCAGTAGCATTATAGATGCCACCGACACATAAGCAAATATAGATCCCACAATGAACATTTACAGCAAACGTGTATCTCGATGTCCATCTCACAAGAGCCCATAATCATTGCCATACTAGGGCAAAAATGAAGGAGCAATTACCTCAACAGCTGCAACAGTTTCGGTATTTTCTCCTTGATTCATCATCGCCGCAATAAAAATCCTAATTAGAATGACAGCAGACACCATCAAACACACGCTCATCATTTCAAAAAAAGAATTAAATACATAAAACACAAAACCCTAATAAAAGCAATAACTTTCATAAACACAGACCTCGAAAGCCCAATTGCTATTACAACGAATTGGCGATCAAGATTAAGTTTTTTCTTCGAGCTGAAAGCAAACGCGGATATCTAGAGGAACCAAAATATATATGTATGTATTTTTTTCGGGAACAGACGAAACCAGTACGTGGGCGCGAATGAAATTTGATATTTATTGACTGGGTAAAATCAGAGTTACAATTAGCGACTGGGTATTAGAAATCAAGAATACATGGGCGTAGTGATATGCAAATCGGCGTTTGCAGAAAAAAACAAGCCGATTCGGGAAAGGGGGGTTGTAATGTGGTTGCCTGCGGGGGAAGTTGGGGGGTAAGAATGGCTCACGGAGGGGACGATAGAGTTGAGTCATTGAATCATAGGCACGTTCAATGTCGATATTATTAACAATCGCACCTTTCTCCAATAGTTTCTTTTCATTTATTAATAATGATGGAAAAATTTTCAATTAGAAGTTTTTTAGTTGGAATTAAAATTCAATTTTTTTCTTTTTGAGCGATTAGACACACGTCAAAAAAATAATAAATAAAAAAAAGTAGTATCGAAACATACGAATGCATCCTAGACTTTTGATAAATAGAAAAGTCACATGCCACTCGATCTCTCTACTCTAACCTGTTTCAAAACAGGCCTAATGTTCAAACAACCTTTATTCTCTGCAGTATTTTGAACATATTTTAACGATCATGACCTTAGGAGCTGGGAAAATTGATGCGCCAACAATAACGAAACCAATTCACCAATAAGGGTCATGTATGGGGAGTTGTCAAGTCATAACATATATTACTGAGTATTGTATAGTATAATAGAAAACAAATCTAATAACTTCCTATAAACTCCAGTACTCCACAACTCTTTGAGATGTGCCTAATATACCCTTATATAATTAGAATCCACAACCCAACACAAAGTTTGATCAACATCGTGACTTTAAAAAAAAAATAAAAAGTGAATATGTTGAAAAACACTAACATTACCCATGGCTTCATCGTTTTTGAACTGCCATATTAACTTTTAATACAATATAGATTGAACTCAAAGTTCGAATCCATGCTTGGAATTACTTTTTATATGAGTTGGGTGGTTAGGGAGATTTAAAGTTATTATGGATTGATGCAAAATTTCTATCATATTTTTTAGGGAGGTATACTATATTAGATCATATGTAGAGTTTGCTGTATTTTCGATAAACTTCAATAACTCATTCTCACTTATTTAATTAAACATGTGTTCTTGTTGTATTTCCTTTTGGCAAATAGAGTAATTTTGTGGTGCGAGAAAATAAAGGAAAAGGTGGATTGTGATCAAATAATAAACCATTTTGATGTGATAAATTATTTTAAATCTGGGTCATTGTTTGCATGAGATCGGACAGCTGGTGTGAGATCATATTTTGTGGATTTATAGCAAATCGGGGTTATTTATGGTATGAGAAAAATATATGAATAATGCTGAGATTTATTTTCTTAATAACCGAAGTTTTTATATAACTGCATGATCTTTGATTCCTTATTTTGCGCTAATCACGACCCATCACTTATAACAACCCACTATGATGCAGGTAAATGTCATTTATGCATAAACACAATATAGCATGATGCAAAGATAATATTATTTGTTATGCATATTATACATTTTCCGTTATGCAACTGTTGTATGTTGCGCTAATCATGACCCATAATTTATAACAACTCCAATATAATTATAATAGGACCACATACGAGTAATTCATACATTATTATGCATAATTCCCAAATGAAATTATGCATATATTTAACGTTATGTGTTGCATTATGATGATTACTTCAATGTTTTGCATTTAGGATGTAGTATGATAAAATTCTGTTATGCATCATTACAAATAACTGTTATGCATATGCCGTACGTTGTGTGATGCCGATATGCATACCTTAGGTGTGCATACAGAGTGTAATATGTTATACAGTTATATGT
>AYJT01067067.1:0-10638 GCA_001278415.1 Ocimum tenuiflorum
AATGAATGCTTGAATTGTGAGGGGGAATAGGAGGTGGGTGTGAGGGCTACTAGGCTGATCAATCAGCATTCATTTCAACAAATATGTGTGTATGTGTATATATATATGTGTGTATGTGTGTATGAATAACAGAGTTGGAAAGAAGAGAGGGATATATATGTGTGTGGGGGTGATATATATTCACTTTCTTGATCATGGGAGTTATATATATGTGTATATATATGATGGGGGAGAGTAGATTTTGAAGTAGTGAGAAATTGAGTTGATTTGATTTCAATGTAGAGAGGTGAGAGGTAAAGAGAAACTAATGCTAGTGGGGCATGTATATATAGTGTATGTTGTGTGGAGATTAGTAAGTGATATAACTAATTAATAATTTGATTAGACCTTTAAGTAGGACCAGTGAAATTTATACATACATGTTGTTCCACGCTGTTGAGTTTCATAGTGTCAAACTCTCTAATACATAAGGTGGGTCCCACTAGTGATGGCCACATGAAACCGAAATCGGCCGAACGGGCCCGGGGAAACCGGAATTGTGTGGCATGGTTCCAGATCAAGGCTCGATTTTATAAGGATCGGTTTCGGTTTCATTTTTTAACCGTGAATCGGGGTTCTGGTTCGGGACTGGAATCTAAAAATTGTGAAAAAGTATTTTGAACTGAAACCATGTTGAACCGTGTGAAACCGGGACTGTGTGGAACCGTGTGAAACTGGAACCAACAGTTCCAATTCAGAACTGGAATCATAACCTTATTTTTGACAATCGTTGGTGCTCCAGTTCAAAAATCCTATTGGAAAAAAAATCTTAATAAGTCGTAAAGCTCAAATGATAGAGTGTTCTTTGCAACTTCCAAATGATACTCATTTAAAGAAATTTTCGACCAATAGTAGGGTTGGCCGACCCGAGTAGCACCCGCATAAAGTAAATTCGCCCCAGCTAAATGACAATGTTGAAATAAATAAATAAAAATTATATTATATGTGTGTAAATTGTGAGAAAATAAACAATTCTATAATGCGCGTAGATCAATTCGCTTTAAAATACATCTAATTGTTTAAGTGAAATAATTTTTGGATTCACAAGACTATTTGGGTATGAATGTGACCTTTTTATGTTGAAGTTGGATTCAACTTTTATTGTAACACCAAATTTATATATAGTTTATTGGGATATTTTGTTCTTTTATGTAAGAAAAGATATGTAATCTGTAACAACAGATCTTTCCTGTAAATCTCACTCTTTAAAACACATCTTTCAAGTCATTTTCATGCCATTTGTATGAGAGGGATTCGAGTTGATAATATATTTAATTGGCTTTTATTTATGTCATGTACTTTTAAAATGGTAGGAGAATGAACTTAATAGACTTGTCGTTGTAAACGAAATAAAATCGCACTACCATATATAATTTAAATGATTAAGGAGTTCTTATTCTTTACCGAAATGCTCAAATACCCACCATGGACACGAGATAATGTGTCCACAACTATGGTTCGGATCCTCTGTTACACAATCGTGTTACACATTGTGTTTTATTGTTTGGATTATTGACAAGTGTACAAATTAATGGAGATAAATCACTTCCCTAATAAAGAAAGATTCTACAATAATTAATCTCAATTGATTTGTACACTTGTCAGTAATCCAAGCAATGTAACACAATGTGTAATATCATTGTGTAAGAGAGGATTCAGAGTGCCACGGCTGATGTGTCAATAATCTAGAGGTGTTGAGAATAATTAAAATTGTCCCTACAACCAATGTTACATTGTCGCATCAGCTATTGAGATATTATCTTGTGTCTACGGTGGGTATTTGAACGAGTATGCTCAATCTCATGTTATATTTTCATTTATATTTAATTTGTATTTCATATTTTTTTTTTCGAATTTTGAATCTCTTGTATTTCAGTTTAGTTTTACAATAATTATGATTGATTAAACCCAATTAAAATCATAAAATTTACGATATACTATATATACTATAATTGGATTAAATAAACGCTACTAAATGAACTCTTAATTTAAAAAGATCTTATCTTCAATTGTCTCCATCAATTAGTAATAGGAGATCTCAACCACCCCATGCATATGCTAGTTACAGCCGTAGTTCCATTGGAATGATAGTTACAATCATCGTATTTGTCGTCTTTTTAAAATGTAATAAAGTCACGAAAGACAACACGAAAACGTAACAGAGGATCGTAATACGAATTTATGTGCGAGAAGTTTGTGACGAAATCTCGATTCAAAATCCACCATAATAACATGCCATGTGTGTGATCACTCCACGTCCAAATCTATGAAAATATATAATATAAAAATAATAGTAAATAACGTCACCTTGTTCGTCACGGGAGAAACTTATAAGAAGACATTGGATGTCTAATAATAGATTATGTTTTTTTATTAATTCCTTAAAGAAGCTAAATGAGTGGCCAAATACTATTGAATAAGATTAATTAAGTTAATTTAGTGGAATATTATTCTTAATTCCATTGGTTAGAAAAAGGGTAATAGTGGGTTGGTTTGGGTTGGACTTCATGATTCAATGGGCTCTGTACCTATCCATTCTCTCAAATATCCTTTTTACTTTCCACTCAAAATTAAACCATATATAATATATGGAATATTCTCAATCTAGGTCCCGAAAGATGTTTTATTTCTCAATATAAGATCTGAAATATGAATTTTCAATTTAGGACCTAAATTGAGAATTTAATGATTTTTCGGATCCTATATTGAAAATTATAGAAATCTTTCAGATCTTGAATTGGAAATTTTGTGATCTTTCAGATCTTGAATTGGAAATTTTGTGATCTTTCAGATTTTGAATCGACAATTAAAATCACTTTTTAGATCCTATATTGAGCACACTCCATGACATATTTACTATCTAATAGTTTCTATTGCCTACTAAATAAATAAATAAAAAATTAGTTTCTATTGCCTACTAGCCATTTGTCATGATATTAATCGAAGAGTAAAAGTTCCTCTTTGTGATTATTGAAAATATGGGTATCTTGTGATCAAAGATTTTAAATTCAATTTTTTATCAATTGGTTTTATAATCGAGTTTTTTTTTTATTTATTTTTCTTTTTGTTGAATTATAAGGATATTTATTGGATCAATTTCGAGTCATCTTTATCAAGTTGCAGGCTCGTTCATGATACTAAAATTTGATTTTTGGACTAACTAGTGGAGTTGACAAATTATAGAATTTGATTTACATGTATAAATTTATAATTTTTTTGGTCGGCTAGATGTTCTCTTTATCTCTTACCTTTTCAAAAATAATTAAAATACACACAGAGAATATATGTTTTCTCTAGGCAAAAGAACAAACTGCAACACAACTTTTATATATTCATCAATTTAAGTAATTACAATGCATTATTCATTTATATTAATAGTATTTGAAAATGTTTCAATTTCATGAGTATATGTTCTAAGTCTTCATTATCTATCCAAATACATTAGTATGAATACAATTAGATTACTTAAAATAGTAAATAATGAGTTGTAGGGCTAAGGATTTGTTACTATGTTATAATTAAGATGTCAGTATTATTTATCAGGTTACTCACGAAATTTCGAGATGGGGACTCTTAAATCCAAAGCAAATCAATCGGGTCGGATTATCTTATCATTCTAACCCAATCTTTGACTTGGTGCATTCATCTATATTAGCTCAATTTGCAAATCTTGCATCAAGAAAGTAAAAGGCATTGCTAATTTTGTAGGCTTGACTTGCTCGATCTAAATAATACTGGAATTCAAACTTATGATATTTCGTGATTCATGAGTTTCCTATTGATTCTTTTTTCACATTTAATTAAAGATTCGGTTAATATTGTATTGTCAAGATATTTGACGGGTCATATTCCCAAATATGATTCACATACCACTTCTATAAACATTTGAAATTTTATATTTCTACTATTTCGTTTCAGTCAATATGTTTTACAAAGTAATAAATTGCATCAATTTGAATTTCAAGTTACTTGAAAATTAAGTCTTAAAAAAGAATCAATCTATGAGTGGGGGTGGGGTATTAAGTTAGAATATGCAATTTAATAAATAAATATGTATAATTTAGCTACTTGTTCTCTAAAGAGTCATTATGGTTAGGCCTCTGGAGATTACCATGAGGCAATAAAATCCACTTTTTATTTTCAATAAAATTAATTTGTCCAATTCAAATTGTTCTAAGTTGTTCAGTACTGTTCTCTTTAAATCACATTTAATTCTAGAATATATTTGGGTACATTGTTGGATGACACATTATTCCACATATTGGTCCTATTTGTGAAAAAAAAAGAAAAAAAAGATGCCTACACTTTCAATCACTGAATTATTTTCTTGACAATAAAATACTCTTTTATAACCCTTACTTAAAGTTTTCAAATATACAGTGCCGATGGATCGGATAGATCTGAATCCCCTATTATATTTTTATGTTTTCATTATTTTTTATTAAATTAATATTTTTATTTTATTCTAACCATATTATGTAAGCATTTGATTTTCTGATATCGTTTTAATATCTATTCGCACGGACACTGCACGACAAATTAATATAATTGTTAATGTATATTATATAATTATGTATGTTGTGTTAAATAGAGATAAATATTACTATTACGTTATACTATTAAATATAAACTAAGTAAAATGAAAACAATTATTTGTTTCAGTGTTATATTGAAAAATTTAGATTTGTAACCTAAAATATACGATATATGCACAAACCTAAGTTATTATAAAATATGTTATTATTATTATTAAACTATATAATAATCATCTATCTACATTAAACATTATTAATTAAGTTTTTATTTATTTATAGTAACATGTTTTTGACAGAACTTTTGGGTAGCCGTTTTAAAAAATATAATCAAGAACCTTAAAAGTAAAACTAAAAAATAAAAAAAAATGCATTAATTCAATAATTTAACGAAGTCAAAATCTGTTATTAACGAGAGATTAATATATTATCGTACCTATTCGTGCAACACAATTTGTCTTATTCAATAAATATGGCAGCCGCCAATTTTTACAAGATTAATCTACAAAATTCCATGAAAATCAAATATCAAATATGGAGTTTGACCACTATTTTTTTGGACAAAAAATGAAAAAGACTAGTCATAGAATAAAAAAGTGTGTTATTTTGTTTTTGTATATATGGTCCCTGCATAAAAGATTTTATTGACCTTTATTTATATTATTATCATTTTCAAATCTCTCCATAAACACATTATTTTTTTATTTAAATGTCAGTCTAAAAAGAATATCTAAGAAAAAAGTATTTACGATACAGAAGTTGATGACAATTTTCGATGGAAAAAGCTAGCAAATATATCAAAGGTAAAATTTATTTTAAAATTAACATTAAACTGGAAATTTATTTTAACTTCATATTTTATCTCATATCTTATATTAATTTTTTTTGGGTACAAATATCTTATATTAATTACAACTCGAAAGCATCCTGCAAGAAATAGAATAATCGTAAATCTTATTTTTTAAATTAATAGTATTATATGTATCATTTGTTTATATATGTAGAAACATAATTTTATAATCGTTGATTTAAAGTGAATATTCTTCTAGGCAAGTGCATCTCATGAAACACAGTTTGAATCACCCATTACACTCTTGTGTATACATTTTCTTTTGAATATAATATAAAATAATCAATTTTCAATGTAAATAAATAAAGAAAATTTTAAAAAAAATCATATACTATCGTTTGGCATAACAAAGCCTACTAAAAGAATTGAACGATTAAATTGAAGTATTAAAAATTAAAACTGACCGAAGAATATTATACAAAAAATAGTAAAATATAAGATGTAACATAAAAGTGTAATACGAAAAAATTGAATAAACAGTGACTTCCTGGTTAAGTAACAAATATATAATGGAATGAAATAAGTCAACAAAAAGGTTATTACCAAATATAGTCATGAAATTTTTATTTTTTGCTCCTTTCCTCTGATTTGGGAACTAGGTCTAGGGAGAATCTAGCTTGCCTAGCTAGGTTATAGGCCTTGCTATGTATCTATATATATATATATATATGTGTGTGTGTGTGTATCTCTACTTGTTTATGTATGTATACATATGTATATGTATATGTATATGTGTATGTGTGTGTTACACCTCATTGTGTGTGTAATAGAATTGGCAAATTAGTTTGTGAATGTGAAAGCCAATTTGTTTGTGTTAGTTGTGAGGCCCACTAATTAGTGTTGCACTCATTTGATATGGCACAAAACAATTTTAATAAATAAAATAAAACTTAATAGCTAAAAGGTATTTTGGTTGATAGGGGGCCATATTTGAAGGCTCCTTTGATCCACCCTAATTCAAATTTATTTAGATGGTCCCTCTAAATTCTTGTGTGCCTTGCAAATTTTAGATATGTGACTACTTGATGCATCATTGATTTTTGAAGCCCATTTATTTGTTCAACATTTATATCGAGAGGGAATGGATCAGATAAGAACTCGTCAATGTGTGAGAACTAGGAATCTATCTCTTTAATGCACAAATACATTATCCGCAATTAGTAAATACATCATGATTTCATGTTTTTCAGTTTATCACTGCTGAGAATGATAAACATATTACTTCTGACATATAAATACAAAAACGATGTATTTACTAACAAAGAATAGTGTGTTGATCTATGTATTACAGACGATGGGTTTCTAGTAGTTCCTACACATTGACGAGTTCTCACCGGAACCGCTCCTATATCGAGATTTACTAAATACATGTGTCATTGTCCATATATATTTATGTGTTATCAATATATTCTTATGGAGGGTGTTTGTTTTCTTGATTGATTTGTTTAAAATATTGATGTCCAAAACTCGCAATGCTCAATATATATATAGTAGAATAAAAGCTTGTTGTTATCACAAATATTATAATTTTTGCTTCATGCCACCAACTTTAATATGTACGATTGAAAAGATAAGAAATTTGGGTTACGTGAATGACTTTGTTATAGATAATTTAGTTTAAAGTATTAATTTAGAGACAATTAAAGGGTGTAGATTTTAAATCAGCCCACTAATTAGGGATACTCTAGCACTAATCTTTATCACCATTAATTAAGCTTTTGGCAAAATCTTGCAATTGAAATAAACATGATTACTCGGTTCCCCAAACCTAATTTAGAGATAATTAGGGATTTTTAGGTCAATATAATGATGAAAGAACATTGGAGCATGAGATATATAAGTATTATTGGTAGGCCCATTATACCAATCTCCTTATTTAAGCGTGGAGATTTGAGATTAAGTAGTTGGAGATATGACATTTAGTCGAAGTTCAGTGATACCAGACTCGAACTAAATAGTACAGTATTATAATAAATTTCTCCCTAATATTATCACTATAACTCAACCTTCTAACCTAACCAACACGAGAAAAAAGACGTTTAACCACTTAACTTCAAGATGGTAGAATCTACCGAGTTGGACAGTATTTTATCGTTGCAAGAAATAAGGATAGATCCTGTGAGAATGATTTTAAAATGAAAAATAAGAATTAATGATTTTTTGTTCAATATATCATGTTTTTTTTTTAATTACATCTGTTGTGCTTAAAAACCATCATAATTTTTGAAGCACATGTTACAAAATAAAAAAGTATATAATATTCAAACAAAAATATTTCTCCGTAGATTTTTTGGATTATAAAACCTGATTCATTCATATTTCTTATTTTTATTTTTATCCTCACCTCATTTTTTTCACTGTGTATATATAATATTTTCTTTAACAATTTTAGATTTTTAATATTTGAAATAACTGGTACACACCCATGAGTGTGACTTGACCAGAATCAGTAAAAATTTGAAAAAAAAAATAAAGTTAAGATGTGAAAGCTTAGAATCTTCATTGAAGTAATAAAAAAGTCACAGAATCATAAGAGAAGGCCCACACTAATTATTTGTTTTCTCATGCAGAGGCACCAACTGATTGTATCATGCTGTGAATTTTTATTTTATTTTTTTTATAATTATTCTGTTTGGTGTGGTTCGAATTTTGTTAATTCAAATTTTGCTTTTGTCGAAAGAATAAAAATTGCGACGTGATTTTGACTGAATGCACGTGATTCTTGAAATGTGAATATTAATTCTGCTTCAATATTTGTGACTGTAACTATCATCCCACAGTGGTTTATAAATTTAAATATTTTTGGGTTTCAAGATTATATTGTACTAATTGATATGTTTATAATTGCCAATCAAATTAAATAAATTTCTGCCCCCGCCACCGGGGCCATTGAGAAAAAGAAAGGAAAAAGAAGAAAAAAACCTCGTTTAATGATATTGCGGCCATATATATATAGAGATTTGATACGTCGTCCGACTAAAATAGACACTGCAGATAATTAATGAGCACTCATCCATGTCTCTTATGTCCAATTACTTTGTGATTCGAATTCCTTGTTACACATTGTGTTTCATTGCTTGAATTATTGACAATCCAATGCTGAATCGACGACCTATGCCTTATGTATAAGTAAAAAGCATTTTTGGATTTGAACTAAAGAAAAAAAGAAACAACTTTACTGACAATTCCATATTTTTTATTTTGTCAAAAGAGTCCTCTAAGTATTTTGGTTTTGCATTAGATTGGTTTTTTCAAATGTACAAATAAATGGAGATAAATCAAGTCCCTAATAAATAAAGATTCTACCAATAATTATTCTTCGTTGATTGATATACTTGTCAACAATTCAAGAGATAAATCAAGTCACTAATAAAGAAATATTCTACCATAATTAATCTTCGTTGATTGATACATTTGTCAATAATTCAAGCAGTGTAACACAATATGTAACAGGGGACCCGGATTGACTACTTTGTGCTTGCAAAGTGTGTGTAGTTTTATAAGTGTTTCTTTAGTTTGTTTTGATATGCATATATTATGACACTGTTCGACTAATTTATTCCTGCAAACAACATACGGTAAACTCGAGAGAGTTTTGAAGTTAGAGGTCAAAGATCATTGAAGGGAATGATAATTGTTTAAACACGTCTACCACCTCGGGGTACAGCGGTAAGCATCTTTTCTATGACCTTAAAGGTCACGGGTTCGAGTCTATATGGGGACATCCGCGTGGGTTATTTAATATTGTACTTAAGTTAAAAAAATAAGTGAAAAAAAATAATTGTTCAAACACTGATGGTAAAAGGCCACAAGAATTATAATTTGACAATGTTGGTAAGGAAATAGCAAGTATAGCAAGCGAAACAAACCGTATTTTACAAATCAAACTGATCAAATTTTGTTTTTCAAATAAAATCGAACATATAAAAATAAAACAATCTTGTTTGGATGATTTGAGGCCAATTATTACATTGAAACATGGTACTGTAAACGACCACGATCAATGAACAATTAGTTCTCATTTGGTAAATTCTATAAAAGCTTGATCATTTCAAAGTTTACCATTAGTCTTACCAAAGTCAAAGACCGTACGATCGCATCCCCTCTCTTGGTTACACTGGCTAATAATAGTCTTTTCAACTTTTTTCACGCGGAGAAATTTGGTGTTCAAAACTGGTAAACCAACTCGATAAAATCTCTCACAACAATCTTCAGTCAAATCATATTTCGAACTGATCCATAGAATTATCGCTCCAAAATTAATTTGGTTAGATCAGTTTTGGTCGAAATGTATTTACTGTTAGATAACACTACCTTTCAACGTGTAAGAAATTTTATATCCAAAATTTTTTCCACTGATAAAAAAGTTGTTGTCCAACTTCAAGTTCTAACACACAAACATCAATATGATAATATAAAGTATTACACACAAACACCAAATGTGAAATTATAAAATTAACATAAAATATGATAATGGTAATTAACTAGGATTTATAGACCCTTAATTACTGGCCGGCCTAAATTCCACCACTGCACGCGCAGTTTTATCTGTTTGACCTACCAACAAAAATTAAACTCATTTGATGTTGACTCTGATTTTCACAATCAACATTTAGTCATTTTTTATTACTTTTTACTTTAAAAAAAAAAAAGAATAATGGGGCGGAAAGTATATTTGAGTACAATCACGTTACACGATCTTGTTAATTATAGTTACAATAATTATCAATTAATAGGCTGATTAAAATAAACAAGGTGAATAGCTAAGGTTTAAGCATTAACAGCTTACTTTGGAAGTACTTGAACAAATATTTTGATAAATAAAGCATGCATTATTAAATAATACAAGAAAATAGAGTAAGTGTAAGTGCAATCATTAAAGGTACAACCAAAAAATAATAATAATAATTTATAAATAAAAGTGAGTGTAACTTCACCTTGAAGCCTTTTGTACTTGAACCAAAAGATGCAGCATGGGAGGAAAGAAATTAATTAGAGATTGGTTTGGTGACT
The DNA here is from genome assembly GCA_001278415.1 of Ocimum tenuiflorum. Taxonomy (NCBI): domain Eukaryota; kingdom Viridiplantae; phylum Streptophyta; class Magnoliopsida; order Lamiales; family Lamiaceae; genus Ocimum; species Ocimum tenuiflorum. Next base: position 10,435 of record AYJT01067067.1, read on the forward strand.
AAGAAATGCTGGAATTTATTATTTTTTATGATTGAAAATAACATAAATTATTTTGAGACTTTTCACATTCATCTAATGTAATCTATATGAGCATGTCAACTAAGCAAAGATTAATCACTTAGGGGTTGACTTTTCACTAGCTTTGTGCAGTGATGACATTGAAAACAACCAAAGACTAAAGTAAAGTAATTTAACATAGTTAAC